>PVJS01015999.1:0-38076 GCA_004027185.1 Glis glis
GTTTACATTCAACGTTGTATCACAGGTTCAAGGCCAGCCTGGTAACTGTTTACATTCAATGTTGTGTCACAGGTTCAAGGCCAGCCTGTAACTGTTTACATTCAACGTTGTGTCACAGGTTCAAGGCCAGCCTGGTAACTGTTTACATTCAACATTGTGTCACAGGTTCAAGGCCAGCCTGGTAACTGTTTTGGTCGACATTCTCACTGCTGTGATCCAAAAACCTGACTACAAAACTTATAGGAAGGAAGACTTATTTGTTTGCAGTTTTTGGAGACTTAGAGGTCAGTCCATGTCAAGCTGGGTCTGAGGAGCTCAGGGCATGGTGGCGGGAAGTGGAGAAAGGAAGAGTGCAAAGCTCTGCTCTCAGATCACAGAGGCTGGAAGCAGAGAGCAGCAAGGGGAGGAGAGAATCATATGTAATCCCCAAGGCCACTCCAACAGAGACCCTTCCATAGTAACCAAGCCCTGCTTCCAACAGCTACCTTGTTTCCATGAGGGCTAGGGGGACAGTCTAAATCCAAACCATTATAGTAACTTATCAAGACTATCAACAACTTAGCGAGAACCTGTTTCAAAATAAAAAATAAAATAGGGGTGGGGGTGTAGCTTGGAGGTAGAATGCCCTGGGTTCAATTCTCAGTACCCCCCCTAAAAAAAGTAAAAACAAGGTCAACATTGTGAAGATCTGACTATTATTACATTAGCTTGGGTTATAATCATCTGCTAGAAGGTGAAATCCAGAATATGAAGGTTTCTTTTCATAGGAGGGACTTTAAGTAAAGGAGATGAGATTGTATTTGTCTTATTTATCAAGCACTGTACCAGTTACTATGGCTACATGAGAAGTTATCTCAAAACTTAGTGTCTTAAAATAACAGTAATTATTTATTATCACTCTTGGTTTCTGAGGCTCAGGAATTCGGGTTGAGTAGAAGGTGGCAGATCTGGCTCAGGATCCACCTTGTGGTTGTAGACATTAAGTGGCTTTGGCTGGGTTCATCTCAAAGGTTTTTTTGCTTACCTATCTGGCACCTTATCTGAAGCAAGCAGCTCAAACAACAGAGGCTCCTTGGCCATTGTTCTTTATTCCTATGTTGTCCTTTTGTGTGACCACTCTTGGGATAGGGCTCCCAAGAGGTGTGTGTGTGTGTGTGTGTGTGTGTGTGTGTGTGTGTGTGTGTTGTGTCTGTTTCTTATTTGATCTACATCACTATATATTTACATATGTTTACATATACATATGGGGGTGGGGAAAGCATACAAACCCTTATCACCATCTATGACCTGGCCTTTGAAACCAGCAGCTATGCTTCTACAGCATTCTGGTCATCTAGACAGTCACAAAGTCCAACCGGGTTCAAGGGGAAGAGAAGTAGACTCCACCCATGAATACAGAGTGTCGAGGTTCTAACAGACGACATGGGACCAGAAAACTGCTATGTCCCTGAATAGAAAATGTAACCTGCCACATATGCACACAGCATTAATATACTGTAGAGTATTCTACGCATGTTACAAATACTAACTCAATTAATGAATTGGGCACCAGTTTTCCTTTTATAGATGGCAGATGCTATCCATACCCCATCCATATCTCCTTGGCCCTCACCATTTTGCCATCCACCAGTTCAACTTCCAAATGCCAGAACTTAGCCTGAGAGCTTCCATGGGCCTCTGGAGGCCAGTATGTTCTTGCATGTAGCAGGCCAAACACGTTGGAGAGTAAGTGTCTTCTAGGAATAGCCACCAAAAAGCAATTGACAACAGTTGGTGTATAGAATTCCCTGGATCCTTTGTCCCTTGGTGGCAGGATGGGTATTTCATTCTGAGGCATGTACCCTAAACTGACCCCCAGAGTCCCTATGACAGTAAGTTTCAGTGGCCCACAGTGGTGACTTGCTTGACAGTACAGTTTTATTGGTTGTCTTCTTTCCCCTGTCTTCCCCCTATTACCATACTGGTGTTTCTTGCCCTCTTCTATAAACTATATGGATTTGAACCTTTCTGGGGAAACCCAAACTAAACTTAACTGGCTCAAGATCACACAGTTAGTAATTTGAACCTAGATTATAACTGCAGGTAGCTTTGAGAAGTCCTTTCCTGACACCTAAACCAAGTGATATTAGAGAAAACTTAGCACTGGAGGATGAAAGGGCCCTAGAACAGGAGCCAGATGTATTTATAGGCTTGGGATGCTCTGAGGTTCCATCTACCGACACTTATTGAACTTCTACCATGAGCCAGGCATTGGGCTAAATTCTGGGGTGGGGGAGCTCAGTTTTCTAATTCTTGCATGAGTCTATAAATTCTTGGCTAAATTCTCTCTCAATACTGTGATAGAAGTCATAGTGAAACTTTTAGATGAGAAAGCCCCCTTCTAATGTGAAGAAGATTTTGGTAGCACTGTTTCTGAGACCTCAGAATGGATTATTGTGCTGGGGATAGACTGTGTATAGTAGCTCCAGCTACATTACAAAATATCATAGACTGAGTGACTTAAATAGTAGAAATATATTTTCTTACAGTTTTGGAACCTGGGAAGCCCAAGATCAAGGTGTCAGCTAACTGAATTTTTAGTAAGAGCTCTCTTCCTGTCTTGCAGGAATCTCTGTGCCTTCACATGGTAGAGAGAGACCTCTAGTCTCTCTTCCTCTTTTTATGAGGACACTAATCCAATTGGACAAAGTTCCACCTTTATGACCTCCTTTAACTGTAAAGTATCAGAGGCCCTACCTCCAAACACAGTCAAATTGATAGGGCTTCAATGTATGAATTTGAGGAAGACATAATTGAGTTCATAGCAATAAAGTTCTGGTACAGATTTCTGCAGGGGTTCATACTTTTGAAGCATTTTTGTTTCATTTTGTTTCATTAGCAATCATTATCCATGGCAAGTTGGGATGGACTACAAAAGATACCTTTAAAATCTAAAGAGCATAAATATGGTGTGATTGGATGGCTCACTACTCTGTCCTAACGAAGCCCATTCAACAGCCTTCCAGGGAAGTTCATGATGCTACCCTGGTGGGAGGATGCAGTCCTGCCTCAAAATGCTTTCCTTAAACCATCTCCCACTTCCTCTCAAAACCCAGAGCTGTTTTCCTGAGACCATGATGTGTCTCTTTCTCTGACCTCGCAGATACCAGTGTGTTGAAAATTATCTGGATTAGAAGCTTACTGCTTTGGCCAAATAGCTGGGTTTCATGACTACTAGTTCAAACAGCCCGACCTTGGACTTTAAACAAGAAACCCCAATTAATGAATCTGTTCTTTCTGTTTTCCTCTTTCCTATAGGTGAATTGATAAGCATCCACTTTTTGTTGACCAGACAGGTTTTAGGTGTAAGGCACTGTGCCATATGCTTTTCCTGGAACTCTGCCTTCAAGGGGCTAACAGCAATAAGAAGAAAGGAGATGAAGAGACAATACGATAAGGCCATTGTTGTGGAATTGTGGATGCCCTGACTGGAGTCACCTGAGCTCACCTCTGAGAAACCCTTTATTGCACACTGGGAACCCAGGCATCTGTCTCACTCTTGTCCTCCACCTGAGGGTGTCGCTGGAACCACTAACGGTCACTACAGCCAGTGGAGAAGGACAAAGGGGGAGAAGTGCCAGCCTCCCACTCTCCGGCGGAGGAGTCTGATGTGCATTAACACAATCCCCAGGGTCTTGGGAAGAATTTTACCCATTGATAACCCACATTTCAACACATACTTTATTGACTTTTTTCCCTTCCCTGTCTCACTGTCCTCGCTTTGTCATTTGTGGTTCTAGGAATCACTTCCTAAATAAAGTACCTGCATCTAAGCCTTTGTTTTAGCATCTTGCTTGAAGAATTCAAACTAGAACAGCCATTTATTACGGTCAGCAAACACACATCACAAGAGCCCCTTCCCCACACCAGACGCGCATACTGAACATGGCTTTTCCACTGTGTGGAACATCTCTTAGAATTGACCAATGGCATGTGGAATGAAAGCCTATTCTAGCCATAAGGGATTTCCAGAATGCTTACTGAGGCCACCAGAAGGGAGCAGCCCTCTGTCATTCCCATGCACCCATTTGCATCGTGCTACAGAGACTGCTGGATCCCAGGGAGGGAAAAAGGATAACAATGATGTTCCAAAGAGGCTCTGACAAAAAGACAGGATTTTCCACCTTTGATCTAACAACCGAGTGGTCCAAGAGTCATCTGAGGACATCTGAGGCCTGTTTCTGGTTTCAGTTGAGTCCTAACAGGGTGGGAATCCATGGTCGAAATGATCATCTGTGGGAGTGGGTCATGGCTGCTCCTCTCCACCATCAATGGCTACCTGTCATTACCTGTGATTTGAGGACCGCCAGACAGCTGCCAGAAGCTTATGAGTGAATCCCAACCATGGCTTCCCACATCCATGGATGACTGTCTGACATGTACATGTGGCAAGAGGGAGACTGTTATCCATGCCTCTAGAGTTGCCTTCACCTGGAATACATGGGGAGTGATCAGGAATGGAGCTGCTGGTCTCCAATGCAATACGTGATCACGTGAGCATGGTGTCTGTAATCTGTGACTCAGCATTCTAGTGATGTATACCTTGAATATGTAATATGGAGACAAATGGAATTAACCATTTGTTAATTTTGCTCAATGTAGTAAAGAGACTATTGTTTTCAAGACCTCTCCCTAAAATAGAATAAATGCTTAAAAAAAAGGAGTAGTCAAGAAATTCTTTAGGCATTTGGAAGCAGAAGAGTTAGATCATTGTGGGGGAAAATCTATTCACAGTGGCAAGGCCCATATTGGACTTTCAAAAATGGCCACCATGCTGATAGTTTTCTGGAAGACAGTGGAAACATGCAGAGAGGCAGATGTGCCAGAGGTGTTCAGAGACATGGGAGCAGAGGAGCTGGGCAGGAGCAGAGTTTGCATGGGTTCTGGAAAAAGGATGGGGTTGAAGGGTCTCAATAACCCTTTCCTTGTGATGGAAACAAGGGTGAGTTTTAGTTTCTTCACTTTATTAATGCTGGTGGCTTTGACCTTCACCCAGTTCCCCATCCATCACTCTGCATCAGACTTTGACACTGCCCCTCCATGGCCTTTCCTCTGTGCTCTCTCCTGCTAAGCTATCATCTTCTCCTGGAACCCCCATAACAATGGGCATAAGTTGGGAAGCTGGCTTAAAAGCTTGTGTCTATTCTTCATTTCAGTTTCCAGATGGGGTTTCCAACTGGCTGTCTTAACAGCACCTCACAGTCATCATGCCCCATGTCTCCTCTTCGCTTACAAAACATGTTGACATGCTGCTCTCTAGTTCTTTTTTATTTATTTATTTATTTTTTGATATGGGGATTGAACTCAAGGGGTATCCTACTTCCAAGCCACACCCCCAACCCTTTTCAATTTTTATTTTGAAACAGGGTCTAGTTAAGTTGCTGAGGGTCTTGCAAGGTTGCAGAGGCTGGCCTCAAACCTGCGATCCTCCTGTCTCAGCCTCCCAAGTACTAGGTTACATAAGTGCAACACCATGCCAGGCTTCCCCTAGTTCTTTCTAGTTCTTTAAATAGCACTATCATCCTCTATCAACCAGGCTCTCAAATCCCCCAGAGGGAAGAAAAGAAAACTGGAAGAAAGAAACTGTTCTAAAGAGAATACCAGGCACCACACTGGGTATTTCCACACCTTACCTCCTTCACTCCTCACAACACACAAGGAGGTAGACATAGAGACTCCATCTGTAACTAAGGAAACAGAGGCATAGAAAAGATAAAGAAGAGTTAAAGTTGCTTTAACAAATTGGGTTCAGATTCCGACCCAGATGTTTGACCTCCAAGTTTACACTCTCTTCATCCTGACCAAAGTCTTACATTTTTACCTGTCACTTCCACCTGCCTTTTCTCTCCATTCCCTCTACCACTGCTCTTCCCTAATGTCACCCCTGATGAGAGATCTGTGATGGGTTTTCCTGTGCCAAAAGGGGCAGCCATACAGAGGCACAGTAGTGGGTGTGCGACCATCTAAGAACTGTGTGTACCCGTTTAAGGTCGAACACATAGTCTCTGGCCCCAGAGGAATTTACAATTCAGTGTAGAAAATAGCAAAGAAGTGGTGGGAGGAAGGTGAGAGAAAAGGGTGAGAGGCAGAGAGAGGGGAGGGAGAAGGTATAGGATGGGAAGGGGAGCAGCCAGTCTCATGGTTTTCCATGGAAATCCTTTGCTCAATGCAGCCCAATTCCCAACACTGTCCCCACTCCTCCCTGCTATCCTAGCAGGTACAATGTGAGTGACCATGATGGTACAATGTGACCCTCTTACCCTGACATGGTCCCACAAACAAAACCAAGCAGTCTAAAGAATTAATTCTGGGGCGAGTGTTTGTAAACATTGGTTACAATTCTTTTCAGTATTACTGGCTAACACTGTTGAGCAGTTACCAAGGGGCCAGACTCTGTGCTAATCACTTTTGAGGGATCATATCACTTCATCCTTATGATAACCAGGATGCGGTTTACAGATGGGCAAGTTAGGCTCATGGGGACATGCGTAGAGTCCCGAGGTTGAGCCAGACTCAACCTCCCCAGCTCTATGGCCCCCTACTTCACCACTCCTTCAGACTGCCAACCTAGTAGAAAAAAGAAAAAGAAGTTCATGGTGTGTGTGTGTGTGTGTGTGTGTGTGTTCATTGTAAAAGTGTGGGGAAATGAAAACTCTATGTTATCTCACCTCTCAGAAATAACCACTGCTAACATGTTGGCATGTGTGCTTCCAGAGGTTCCAATGCCTGCATTTACTATTCCCCAATAAAAACAGGAAAGACAGTATGTATAGTTTTGTTACTTTTGTTTATCAACAATATATCATACATTTATTTCTTTATCATAAAATAGTCTTCTGTGATACAGGAGACTATACCGAACTCCATAGTCCTTCAAATGGTGGAGCATAACTTATTTAACCAATCCTTTATCGTTAGACACTTAGGCTTTGGGTTAGGTTGGTTTTTCTGAGTTTTGCCCCTGTAAATAATTCTGATGGACTGTATGAATAAAGGCTTCTGGCTGGGCTCCTCACCCTCTCACGCCTCCTCCACATCTCATGCCACACCACAGTGGAGGGATCAGGGCCTTGAAACATGGCGCTTCCTTTGTCCCAGCCTCCTCCTCACTCTCCTGTCTGCCAGGTAAGGCTGTCTCTTGGGTCCCAGCCCAAATGCAACTACCTCAGGAATCCACACTTCCCAGACTAGATCAGGCCCCTCGCTTGTTGGTGCTGATAGCCCCATCCAGCTTCTTAATTGCATTTAACATAATTGTGATCAATTAATTGGCCATGTGCATCATCTAATGATGATCTGTTCTCCTCAACTATGGGCTTCAGGAGGGCAGTATGTACAACTGCACATTTCACTGTGCTTTACCCAGTGCCCAGCATGGGCATGCCATGGGTACCTACTAAATGTTCTTAAATAAGTTAATGAATGACTTTATCTAGTAAATAAACCCAAGGGTGTGGACACCCTTCCTCTTTTCTTAAGAAAAAGCTTTGGGAGTGGAACTGTGGAGTTGAAGAACATACATGTTTTAAAGACTTTCATAAATTGTCCAAATGTCCCCCAGAAGGGTATGATTATGCCCTAGCATGTGGAGGGCAGGTCTCCTTTGCATGTTCTTTAAAAGACAGTTTATAAAATGACTGGCCAAATTGCACAGATCAGTATTGGAACTTCCTCTCCCAGTCAAGTCGGGAGTACTAACACAGCAAATGACTATTTTACAAAATGCACTCTGAATCCACAGAGCAGCTCTTTCTGTTTGTGTGTTTTTTATCACTCTGATGCTAGTTTCTGCTCACAGATTCTAGGTTTCCTAGTTACTACAATGGTGACTACCACTGTTCATGTACCTCCCAGTTGCTGAGGATCTACTATGTTAATATACCAAGGCTATGCTTTTCCTGCCTTATCTCATTCAATCCAAGCACAACCCTAATGAGATAGATAACATGATTACCTTTGATCACAGATGAGTGACTGAAGCACAGAGAGGTTCGGTGGCTAGTTTGAAGTCATACAGCTAACCAGTAGTGGAGGTGACATTCGGATGCACCCAGTCTTGATTCTAGCACCTGTGCTCTTAGCATTGCACAGTGTACAGTTTCAACAAGCAGCCCCTGCTCTATCAGATCCCACTTTTAAGCTTCCTTGAGTTAAAAAACAAAATCTTGCATCCAGCTGTATTTCCAAACAGTGCTTTTGCAGATTAATGTAAATATCTGCTACAGGCCATGTGTCCTACATCCACTCATGTTCAGTATCCTTATTTCAATATTGTTATCAATGCCATTTTACAGATGACAAACTGAGGCTTACATAAGTTATGCAGTTTGCCTATAGAGCTAGGAAGTGGTAGAGCTTAAAATCTGAGTCTGCATCCTGTAACTCCTTCCCACCTCCCTTAGCTGACTCTCAGCTATTACATATGGTTTACTCATTTACTAACTTTTTAGCTAAGACTTTTATTAAATAAACTTGTCTACTGGAGAAAATACTTGAACAGGAGGCAGTAGATGCTTTTTCAAACACTGCCACTAACTTTACAATCTTGAGCATAAGAAAAAGGATGAATTTTAAAATCCCTTCAAATTCTAAATTCTGGGCCTCTGCACATTGGACCATGGAAAGAATATGGACTCTGATATCAGAAAGATCTGTTTCCAAAATGTGACTCGCCACTCTAACTGATGGATCTCAGTGCAGCAAACTTTCTGAATTTAATTTCCTCATCAATAAAACTGGACTAATAGTATCTTCCTTGCTGTCTTATCATGGGAATCCGTGCTGATGCACTGGACCACTCCTGCAAGTCAGCATCCATCGGGATGGTGCTGGCAGCACTGGGGCTGGTGGTGCTGGTGGCTTGCCGGTGACTTCCTTCCACTGCCTGCATAAGCCTCGGTCTCACCCGAGAAACTCTACACACACATTCATCACCAAGCAATGCCTAAAACATGCTCACACCCTTAAACCTTCCTGTGACTATGATGCATGCTTTTTCAAGCTATCTTAAGGTGACCTTCAATGGTACGGAAATTCTGAAAATGTACAGTCAGAGTTGCGTAATGGTGAGGTTGGCCTATAAAGGAAGCAGCTTTTCTTTTCCTCCTCTACTTTTTTTAAATCAACTTGAGGCATTCCCCCTGTGGGTGTGTGATCTCCCTAAGGGCAGCCACAACCAGAGCCCTAGGCCTGCTGCAACTGAGCACACAGAGGCACAGAGCACCTGGCCTCCTGCAGGCCCTGAGCTCTGCAGCAGTTCCATCCGGTGCTGTCTAAGCCAAGGCTGGCCACACTCAGGGGCCTCTAGGCTTGCCCCAGCAGTGAATGCACAGGGGTTGCTGTTCCTTTTGGGGCAAAGTGGCTCTGAGAGAACCTCTGGTCAACTCCCAATAGCTTTGGACTCCAGAGATAGCAGAAGGACCAAGGCACACAATTAATCTACCACCCATCAAATGCACCTTTGCTTGTGGTCCAGGTAGGAAAATAAGCATTAACTGTTTCAGCACAGGTCACAGAAACCAGCAGGTCATTTCAGAAACAAGAAGAAAGCCATAGAAAGGTCTGGTTGTTCTTTACCCTGGCTGTGCATCACTATCCCCAGGAGAGAAAAATGGGCAAAAGAAGTGTGTAAGTATAACAATAGCTAATTCTTTTGTATGGGGGGGGTTCCTGGGGATTGAATCCAGAGGCATTCTACTTCTGAGCTATGCTCCCAGCCCTATTTTATTTTTTATTTTTAAAAAGGTCTTATTAAGTTGTGGAGGGCTTCACGAGGTTGCTGAGGCTGTCCTCAAATCTATGATCCTCCTGTCTCATCCTCCCAAGTACTGGGATTACAGGCGTGCACCACCGCACCCGGCTACAATAGCTAAGTCTTACACTCATTATGTGCCCTGCACCATCTAAGCATGTAACTGTCTGAAAAACCCCAAAGTAGATAACATCATTATCTTCATTTTACACTTGAGGAATGAAGAGTACCAAAGGGTTAAATAACTTGTCCAAGGTCACACAGCTAACAAGTGGCAAAGACAGGGTTTGAATCTGCCCAGCAGTCTGCCACCAGACACCAAGCTCTAAGCCACTGTGTTTCACAAAAGAAAAATTACAAAGGACTGATAAATGCATGAAAAGACGCTTAACATCACCAGTGACCTGAAGAAGGTGTGGCACAAAGGACATGCTTGAATTCTGGTGCAGCAGACACCGGCCTTTTTAGAGAGGTGATTTGTTAGTGTCTATCAAAATGTAAACTGTGGATTCCCCTGGGCCCAGGATTCCACTACCAGTAATCTACACTACTGAAATACTCAAAAAGCACCATGGAGTAGATGTTCCCAAAGAGTGTTGTCTGTGCAAGATACCCAAGTGTCTCTGTATGTGATCCATAGTTAAGTACCTGCCACTTGTTAGATTCTCCAGAATTATTTGCAGGAATATATTAACAATAAATATTTATTTAGCTGCATAATGATGTGTCCATCCAAGTACTTCAGTATTGCTACTAACAGTTCAGTAGTGCAAGTGAGACCAGACCCACATCTGCAAAACTAAAAGAAATCAGAAAGAGGCTCTTGTCTCTCTGGCTCTGGGTGCTGGGCGGATGGCCACCACCCACTGCATCACCCCAGATCCCCTGCTGCCGAGCTTCTGATTGGGTTCAGTCAATGGGAGACACTAGCAGACCAGAGAATAGTAGTGAAAATTGGAGTATTTCTTTCCCTCCCCTCCCCTTCTGCATCCCGTCACTCCATACCAGCTCATGGTTTCAGTAGCAGCTAAAATTCCTAACAGCCCCAACTTGCTCTAGATGGGTTCTTTCAGAGCTATAACTCACACTGGATCTGGGGATACCTCTCTTTCCCCTCAAGCCTAGAAGAGGGAAGAGTTTCTGCTATTGCTGGCCTCATGATCCCTCGCTCTCTCTGCCCATCTGCCCTCACCTTTACATGAAGCTCCTCTACTGAGCAGCCTGTTGCTGAGGTCCTGGAGTGTACCATCTCTTTTTGCCAGGACCCTGAGTGATTCACCCTCAGACTTTCATCCACTTCACATATGTGAGCACCTACTGGGGTGACCAGCATGAGGAAGCCAGTCCCTTCCACCTGCCAGCTCAGGGAAGCAGGTATGACAGAGGTTTTCCACAGGCCTGTGCAAAACCTTTCCCTTCAAATTCACTCAGGGCTTGGCTCTTTTTTAAGTGATGATACATTAAGATGACATGCATTCTGTTAAGTTAGTTCTTGTTCAGGAGTCATTCTCAGATAAATCTAAATCCATTTAAAACAAGTGCATCTCTAGAAAGCTTGTAAGAACTTTCTCTAAGAGGATTTGGGTTCAGAATGTCCCCCAAAAGGCTCAAGTATTGAAAGCATGTCCCTAATGCAACAATATTCAGAGGTGAAATAATTGAATCAGGGCTCTAATCTCATCATTGGATACATCCACTGAAGGATTAATCATTTGAATGGATTCACTAGGTGGTAACATAAGCAGGTGGAGCATGATTGGAGAAGGTAAGCCACTAGGTGTGTCTCTGGCCCTGGCCAATTCCTGCCATGCTCTCTGCTTTCTGGCTGTCATGAGATAAGCTGCTATCCTCTGTCACATGCTAGGCCACCACAATGTCTGGATGTCTGCCTTGGAGTCGGCCAACTATGGACTATACCTCTGAAACCATGAGCCCAAGTAAACCTTTCCTCCTCTATGTTATTCATGTCAGGTATTTTGGTCATAATGACTGAAAAGTGGACTAAAACAGAAGGTAAATACAGTCAGTTCATAGAAGCCAAAGAGGAGCAAAGTGGAAGTAAAACTGCTCCCATTTGAAGAAAGATGCCATCCACAACCTGGTCCAGAACCTGGAGCCTTGAAATCTGCAGCTGTTTCTCTCTAAATCCCTCTCTCTAGTCCATCTTCTCCCAGGAATTCTCATTTCTACTATCTTAGTCCAGGCCCTTACCTTTTCTTGTCTGATTTGCAGTTGTCAGGAGGAATGGATTGTGTCTTCACCTCTGCATTCCTAGCCTGCTACAGAATCTGGCATAAAGGGGACCCTCAATAAAAGTTGGTTGCATGAAGTTTATCACAGTACCCTACCACTTGTCTTCTACCAGTCTCTCCTCCATCCTACCTGGTAAGATCTTTCTAAGTCAGTGATATAGTTACATCATTAAAGTCCTTCAAAAGCTCCAGCATGGCTCTTAGGGATTGCCAAACTTTGTAAAGAAACAGATAGCAAATATTTTAGGCTTTGCTGGCTATATAGTCTCTATTGCAACTACTCAGTTCTGCTGTTCTAGTGTGAAAGCAGCCATAGGTGATACATAGTGATCCTGCTTGACTGTGTTCTGACTAAACTTGATTTACAAACGGAGGCAGACTGGATTTTTCCAGCCTGGGCTTCCAGGACCCAGGACCGAACAGCTGTGGGGCCAGGGCAATGAGGTTGCCAATACAGGTCCAGTTTTCTGTGTCCATTCAGACCAGTGGGACAGGGCCAACCAAGATCTGAGCTTGCAAGGTTATAATCCAATGGGGACCAGTTAACACTGCCTATTCTATGACCCCACTGAAACCAGGGGAGTAGAGAGGGAGTGACCAGACTCCATACTCAGCACAGGAACTCTTCCAAGCCCAGGCACTGGGGCCAGTCCATTTGTGGGGTCTTTATGCATAAAAAGAGAGTATCTCATTAGAACAACCAACCCTCTTCGAGCATCATAGGAATAGCTCCTGTAGGAAAGAGAAAGAGAAACATTGAATGTCCTTTCCTCTACGCCTCTTTACTTGTTGGCCTAGCCTCCTTCCTGAACTTCTTCCTGCCTCCTCCACATTTCAGACACTTCCATCTCTGTTCCCTGGGCTCCTCACAGGAATATGAAATGGCCACCGAATGTGGGCCACATAGGAGACTTTGGTTCTTTGAAAGCAATCCCAAATCTGGGAGTGGTTCCCATAACCCTCAGAGCTCCCAAGTCTGAGCAAAAGGCAACTGAACACACTTGCCAAAAATGTCCCCCTCTGCACGTGAGTCCTGAGTGTTATCAGCATGGCCATCTGCACAGAGCACCCTCCTCAGAGGTCAGGTTTATTATTTCTAAGACAATTGAGTTCCTTCTAACCCCAAGGTTCTAACTTATGACCTTGACTCTCTGCTCCTGACTTTTGGTTTAATGTCTTTTGAGTAGCTTTTGAATAATTCCCACCCCAAACCCAGCTACATTCAATTCTCCCAAAGTGGCTTACTTCCCTCATTGTCCATCAACCAGAGCTCTGTTTTAAAAATATGCCAATAAGCAAAACATGGTGGCACACACCCATAATCCTAGTACTTGGGAGGCTAGGACAGGAGGGTTTCAGGTTAAAGGCCAGCCTCAGTAACTTAGCAAGACCCTGTCTCAAAATAAAAAATAAAATAGGTCTGGGGTATGTGTAGCCTTTGGGTTCATTCCCCAGTACACCCCCCCACACACACACACAAAATGCCAATAAACAAAAAGTCAAACTTAGACAGCATAGGGGCCACTAGCAGACATTCAGAAGGATTCTTCACATGACAACAATTCTCCAATTTCTTTACAAACTGAAAGTGGTCCTGAATTTGAACATTTCTTGATGTCCTTAAAGCAAAGATTTCAGGAGCCACAGTCAAATAAAGATCATCTTTCAAACTATAAGAGAAGGAAAACAGGATTCGATTTATTCTAAAATTTTGAAAAACACCCCCTATACTCACGTTACATAAACATAGGTGTATGTGCCATATATAACCAAAAAATAAAATGAAATCCAGCATCAAGGATTATGGTAAAACACTTTGGTGGCAAAAGTTGTGAATTTTGAAACCGTTCAGCAAATTGGTCATCTATTACACAAAATACTCCATAAGATTAGAAGAGGGGATCTTAGCTGAGCCAAGAAACTACCCATTCCTGATGAGCTATCCATTTGGAGGAGAGATAAGGAGGTATCTGAATAATTTACATAAGACAGAAAGTGAGCAAGGCAGTCTTGAGCAATTTATGTAAGCTCACTAAGCCAGCTTCCTATCTCACAGGACCTTCATGAGGATTAAATGACATGAAGCAAAGGGTGGAACTTAATGTCAGGCCACAGAACAGGCCACTGCCATATGTTGGCTGTACTGCTCTGGTAGTTATTATTATCATTTCTCTCTGCCTTACATAGTCCTTGCAAAAAGAAGAGATTATTCTATGTAGGAGAATTAAGAAAGGCTGGATTGAGGAGGTAGAATCTGAGCTGTGTCTTAGAGGAAGGGTGGATTTCAGAGAGAGGAGATGGGGTACAGGGAGGGAAGGCTATGTTTGGAAACAGGTTTGGCTAGCATGAAGGAGACCTACCAGGAAGAAATGGGAGGTAAATCTGGGAACAGAAATTGAAATCAAACTTTAAATAAAGTTTTACCCTCCTCGCTGAGGTCCTGAAATATTATCCAACTGGCAATAGGGAGCCATCGAAAGATTTTTGAGGAGAGGAGTAATAAGCTCTGAATTATGTTTTAGATACATTCTTCTGGTAGCAGGGTACCAAATGTGTAACAGTAGAGAGACCAATCAGAAGGCTATTTTAAGAGCCTGGGCAATAGATAGCGAGGGCCTAAACAAGCCCAGAGACTATAGAAAACAAGTGAAGGGAACAGATGGGAGAAACATTTTGGAGGAAGATCAGCAGGACTAATTTAAGGGAAAAGGAGGGGGTGGAGTTATCTTTTGGTGACTCAAAGATTTTGAACTTGGATACAGATGCCATCAAATAAAGCTGGAAAATGCAGGAAGTGGAATCCTTTCAGGGCACAAACCAGAAGACATTTGTGACTATATTATCTGACTCTACAGAGTCTACTAGTAAACAAGTCTTGAATTAATTAATTAATCTTTCTGTTTTCTTCATCTGTGAAATGGGGATATCTGGGTGTATTCTACTTCCACAAATAGCTTTACTGATTTCTAAGTTTAGGTTCCTCATGGTCTGGAGTCTCTTTACTCATGACTCACTATAATTTGAGGAGTAAATATATGAATCAACCCTTGTGTGCCTACTTATATTTATTACTACTTACCCAGGAAGCTTTGAATAGACTGGCAAAGTCAGTGATGGGCCCAATGTTCTAACAATTGGACACCAGAAGATGAATTTCTTATGTTTTTAGATATCAGTTACTTTGGTGTATAAAATTCCAATAGCAGTTATAAGATCCTATAGCTTCTTAACACCTGGGATGAAAATTATAGTACAGTCAGCCCTCCCTATCCATGGGCTTTGCATTTGTGGATTCTACCAATCACAGATCAAAAATATTCCAAAAAAATTGTGTGTACCAAGCATGTACTATTGTCACTATTCCCAAAACAATACAGTATAACAACTATTTATATAACATTTACATTGAGTTAGGCATTATAAGTAATCAAGATTATTTAAAGTGTATGTATGGCAGGGCAGGATGTACTTCTGTTATGTGCAAATAGTATGTCATTTTATATAAGGAACTTAAGCATCAGCAGATTTCAGTATCTACAGGAGATCCTGGAACCAATCGCAATGGATTTGAAGGGGTAAATGTACTGTATAGTCAAGGTCCAGTCAAGAAAATAAGTCATACTAGGTATTTTAGCAGAGAGAATATAATAGAGGGATTTGACTAAGTAGCTATTAGGGGACTCAAAATCAAAATGAGAACACTGAGCTAACACCAAGGTAATAACTACAGGAAGTGTCCACCACCACTAAGGAGAAAAAAAAATAAATTGGAGTTATCGGATCAGCAGATGGGCCAGGGAGCTGGAACTCAGATCCCCTTGGAAGGAGCATGGCCCTCTCAGAGGGCCACAGTGAGGTTGGGTCTGGAAGTGCTGGGAAAAGCTGAAACAGAATGGACCGCTGCTACTGGGGTGATACTGACATGAACAGCCAAAGAAGCCAGTCCCCTGTCCTCTCCCCTACTGTAAGAACCCAACATGAAGACTACTAACAAAGGAGAAAGATAGCTTACAGACTCCCAGCATCCCAAAAGGAGTAGACAAAAGTAAAGTTGGAGATCAGAACCAGTAGCCCTGAAGAAGCAAAGATCCACATTGTCAATTTCTGGAGGCATCTGGGACCTGAGGGTGGCTTCCCTCCAGAAGCTGGTAAGAAGCAGGAGGCCTCAGTCCTTCAACCAAAAGGAACTCAATTCTTCCAAAAACTCCAATGAGCCTGGAAGTGGGTCATTCCTCGGGACCTCCAGATGAGACCACAGTGCAGGCCAACACTTGAATGCAGCTTTCTGAGACCCTGAGCAGAGGACCCAGCCAGTCTGTGCCCAAACTCCTGACCCATGGACACTATCAGATGACAAACGTGTGCTGTTTTAAGATACTACGTTTGTGGTAATTTGTTACACACAATAGTAAATCAACAGTGGGATGTTCCTTGTTTCTCTATTTCCCATCTATAAGTCAACATTAATTTCTTGTTGAGTATTTAACATGATTCAGGTGTTTCCCATCTTCAAGAAGCCAGGTTAGTAGAGAAAACAGACAAGTAATCAGGCCATTCCAGCCTAGTGTGATGTGTTTGGGATATAGGTGAGCCTGGGGCCTGCGGGACCCTGGCGAGGGCAGCCTGACCAAAGCAGGGACACAGGGAGGTCTTCGAAGTTGGTCTCAGTTCAAGGAAGATTCGCTAATTAACTAGGAAGGGTGCTTTAGGAGAGGTCCAAAAATGAGGTTGTTCTTGATTATTGGTCATTTTTCTCCAACTTCACTAATGGAACAGAAATCAAGAACATTTATTTCTTAAATTGTTTTTATTCAGTTAGATTTATACTCATATTACAGCATTCAGTTTAAAATTCAAAATCCAGAAGAGTCAAAAAAAATTTGTGCTTGAACTTAGATATGTCTCCTGATAGAGATTAGATTAGTGATTGTTTGTCTTAATAACCGGCACTTCCTCTTGAAACTGTGCCCAAAACAATCTTAAAAAGTTCCGATTTCATGAAATGTGTCACTTCCTCTCTACTCACAGCCCCCATTTTCCTTCCTTCCCCTGGGTCTCACTTTTTTCCCCTCTTTAATGTAATGCTTTAGTGTTTGAAATAATACCCTTCTTTGGCAGGCTGATATCATATAGCTTCCATTTTTCTGGGGAGAGTTTTGCAATGCAGAGGGTTTTGATCTCAGCCAAGGTCACAGGGAGGGTCAGAATCAACAGAGCTGAGATTCAACCCTCACCCCAGAAGCCTCAGGATGAGCCCCACAGCAGTTTTTGTTGTAGTAGTCTGAACTTGGAATGGCCTCACACCCACGCCCAGCCTTCTGGGTGCCTCCTTCCCTTCCCATAGCTTTACAGAGTCAGCCATTCGGGGTCCATGGAGTCCATGACCAGCTCAGCCATGTGGTTGGACCTCCTTTGGCATTCATGCTGCTTGGGGAAACTCTGGGGCAGAACCCAGATAGTGGGGCAAAGCCTCCTTCCCACCCACTCCCAGCCTGATTTGGAGGTGACTGCCCTGACCAAAGGAGCAAAGGACAGAACAAATGAAAAAACAAAGGGGAAGAGTGAGGTGACCACTCCAGGAATTTCTAGAATGTCTGGGCAAGGACATAAGCCCCCTTCCCACACCTGTCTATTTCACATCTGGCCACACCTGAGCTGATCAGCCACTTATCTGTCACCAGTCATCTTGGAAGCTGTTTGGGGAGGAACCTGATATTCCAAGAGTTCTCTATAGCATCCTGTACTCCTCCCACAGGGGCAGTATAATTAGTAACTAAAACACTGCGGGCAACCATCTCCTTTAAGGTGGGCTATTAACTTTTCAGAGGGCGTGAAGAGCTACCACTCTATTTTAAATAAAGCTGATGCCAAGGAACCCACATTTAAAGTTCTAAAACAGCAGCAACCACCCACCACCACCCACAGATCTAACGATTGGGATTTTTTTTTCAGCTTGGCTTATTATTTATTTAGAATCAGGACTGATTTCTATCTGGATGATGCAGTCATTGAGGCTGGCATCTCAAAATATCCTATAGGGCAGTCCCCTTCCCCTGAAAAAGTACAAGCCAGGTCCTAGAACAGTGACCTCCATGATACCATGTAGACTTGTGCCAAATCCCCCAGGGCTCAGGGACCAACCAGAACCCCTACCTCTCCCTAGCTCACTGAGACCTTGCTCAGACCAGATATGCTTCCACTGGAGGTGTGTGAAATGGAAGCAGAAATGGCCACACCCATCCCTCTGAGGGCCATTTCTCTTGGACCCCTGGCCTTGGACTCCCTGGTAGCCATTGCCATTGTCTTTGAAGCAAAGACTATGCCTTAACACATGGTCTGGCTCACCTTTTAATTTCCTATGTGGAAATCTTGGGAAGGGGCAGATAGGTAGAGGGGGAGAGATACATGGATGGAGGGAGAAGAAAATTGAGCCACTCTTTTAAAAAGCACAATTGAATTAAAAATTTAAAAATTAAATATTAAGAAAGCAAAAAAAAAAAGAAAAGAAAAAGGGGTGGGGGGAAGCAAGCACTAAGAGAAGTTTCCTTAAAGAATGTCTTTGCTGTATGTCAATTAGTGAGCCGGTTCTTGCCGTAGGTTTCCTCTGCCGCCTCAGAGCCAAGTCTTGAGCCTCCCACACAGATCTGTGAAATCAATTGTCTTCCCCAAACATGTGGTAACCACAGAGAAGTGAAATTAATAAAACTGCTCCAAAAGACAATTTCTAAAGCTGACATTCCTACTCTAGTTTTCAGCTTTCTTTCCTGTGGCTCAGAAGGAGCCCAAAGGGGGAGCAGGAGGGGTTTCCTGAGGATTTGGGATCTGTTTCTTAAACTTTTTTTCACCTTAAGTTTTAGAATTTGAGTTTAACTTATTTATTTGGGGGAGGGAAGGGAGGCAGAGAGGAATTAAAGGTAGAAAGAGGAGGCAAAAAAAAAAGTCAATCAAGTGAGGACTGTCATTCCTGACAAACAGGCATGTCAAAGCCAGGAGGTGATTGGGACTCCCACTGGACCCCCCACCAGCTCCCTCCGTGTGTTTCTCCCATCACCCCACCTTGGTTGAAGGCTCCCACTGAGGGTAACATGGCCGCCATACTGAACCTGCCACCCAGTGGAGTTCCTCTAGAGAAGGCTGGCTGGGCTCCAGCTCCCCCGCCCCCCGACAATGCTCAGAGACAAGCAGAGGCCATCAGTCTCCATTAGGGAGACAGGGTTTTCCTCCCATATTATCCTGTCTGTCATGTCCTCCTTGGACTCCAACTGCACAGCTGTCTCATACATCATCATCATCTTCTCCCTACAAAGATGGGGAGCCCCAGGGAGGGGTCCTCTTTGCCCAGAGTCCCTCCCTAGATGGCCAAGGGCCTCTCCTGGTGACAGAAGCAAGGTTTAGTGCCCAGGGGGAAGATTTGCATTCCAATTAGACCCAGGGCTTTGAAGAGTGGGAGAGGAGGGAACTGACAGCCAGTTTGTAAATCAGAAGTTTAAATAAACTTCCACAGTCTCTGAAAGCCTGGAGGGCACTCCTGGGAGACTGAGAGGGAAGGAAGAGGGGAAAACCCAAATCGAGTGCTTGGGAATGTAGATATGCTTAGTTTGGGTACATACACAGTCTTGTCACTGAAAATTGGATTATTTTTGGAGTTATATTTAATTAAGCCTCGGATACACTATTTTAATTCTCATAACCGTCTCATTTTATATTTACAGGACATTTTTAGTAGAAAAACTTGAGGTTTAGAGGAACAGTCAGAATTAGAAAACCTATTTGTCTGATTGTAGATCTAGACACCGATTACTGCAGTGTATTAGTTGGTCAGCTATGGAAAACCCTAGAACTTTTTCATGTGTCCTGAATACTAATCTTCACAGCATCATTCATTGAGACATTCTATGTGTTGGTCCTTGCTCTATATATATTCTTCACATACATATTCTTATTTAATCCTCACAGGGAATTCTACTCTGAGAGGCAGGTTTTATTATTATCAGTATCTATACTTTATAACTAGGACTACTGGAGTTTAGATAAATTAAGTAACTCACTGGGTCCTCTGCTAGAGGTTGGTAGAGTTAGGATTCAGGCTCAGGAACCCTTGTCCATACATAGCCGGTATAAACACTGGCTTGCTGCACAGAAGTTTAGAGCATCACAGTAGAAAAAAACATGTGCAGAGAGAGCAGCTCATCACTGGGCTCCTCACCGATGTTAATCGGGATGAATCAGTAGAAAACGAACCTCAGGGATGTCTCAAGGGAGCAAACTTGTCAGGAAAGCAGAGTGAGAGTGAGAACCAATCCAGACACCCTGAGAAGAATGGTGGCAATGAGGAAAAGAACATGAATCCTTGAAAGCGCTGGTAAGTCACCAAATTAGGCAGCCCTGGAGACGCCCTGCCTTGCACACTTCATTGTAAAAGATAATATATTTTCCTCCTGTATCAACAGAGTTTGGTGCAGAAAATATCAGTTAAATGAAATTAAATACAATAATCTACACCAAGAACTTTCAGCAGTGCTTATCCTACAGTAAACTTTAGCTATTGTAGCATTTGTGACATGTGTGCAAAGACCGTAGCTCTGTGTCTTCTCCCTGTCCCTTGAGTAAAAAGACTAATAGTGAAGGCAACAGGCATGCATAACCCATTCCAGGTCTTCAAGAAGTCGCAGAAATGTTCAGCCTCAAAACATGTCAGTTGAACCATGGCAACAGTTCAAGTGGCATCTAAGCCAAGCCAAGTTCAAAGATTTGAGCTAAACCTACCACCTTCCCTCACCAGACAACAAATCATAAAACCCCGCAATAAAAGTTATAAAGTTGAGTGATTTTCTGTGGTCTTGTGTACTAATTGAATCAAAACCAAACATAGTGACTCTCCCCATCCTTGTAAATTGTACACTTTAGGAAGAAAACGCATTAATATTCCCACCCAACATGTGCATGTTATATAATAAATACACCATTATAGACTCTTTGAAAAGGGTGTGATTTATAGTTGGATCCTGGCAGCTGCTTTGAAGCTGTACAATTTTTCACTTAAGGCTAATTAGAAGATTCTTAATTAGCAAATCTTCTATCCAATAGATTAGACAATGAAGATTTTTCACAACCTCTGTAATATTTAGTTCTCTTTTTCTCATCTCAACAAAGCAAACTAGAAAGATATATCATTTATAAAAATCTATGCTCAAGACCTCAAAGCTCATAATGAGGCGATGGCCTGGGAGGATACACAACTCTCATCCCACCCAGCACGGACTTTCTTTGGGCTCTGGAGCAAGTCACTTCCTTTGTGGTCCCAGCTTTCTCGTGTATGCATTGGGGAGGTTGGATTAGGTCAAGGTTTCTCGACCTCGGCATTACTGATATTTTGGACCAATAATTCTTAGATGCTTAGCAGCATCCCTGGCCTCTACACACCAGATGCCACTATCACCCCTGTTGTGAACACTGAATATGTTTCCAGACATTGCCAAATGTCTCCTGGAACCTAAAGTTACCCCAGTTGACTACTGAATTTGATCAGGAGTCATAAATGCCAATAAGGGTCAAACTGTTATATAAATGAGAGTAGATCAGACAAAAGAAAATCAAATTCATGATTAAGTATCCTATCAAAAGGAAGGAACCCTCTTCATGTCCAATGGACTCTCACCATATCTTACCCTTGGGCAAGAGAGGACATAAATTCCACGATTATGTGAAATCTCTCAACTTTTAAAAAATGCTGGCAAATCATTACTTGCCACAGTTAGGAAGGTGAGTTCTGGATCTGTATCGTCTGGGTCTGAACCTCAGGTTTACATCATAACTTCAATATCAAGCAAGGTCTTTAACATCTCTATGTATTGGTTTTCTTACCTATAACATAACAACAGCAATAATAATCACCATGTAAGATTATTGTCAGGCTTAGATGACTCAGAATATGTGAGGGTCCTAGGAAATGTATATAGTAAATGCTCAATAAATGTTACCTATTATTATCCCTAAGATATAAAAACACTGCAAACCAAACTAACATACCTAAGTGTCAGATACCACCTACAGGCTACCAGTTTACAACTTTGGGATGCAGGATTTCAAGGATCTTTTCAGGTCCCCTAAGGTTTTACAATTCTATTTTATGAAATAAAGAACATTGATTAGCCTCTGATTGACTCTGTGCAATCTGACTGAGGAGATAGAATTCTGAAACAAGCAAAGATCACATAGTTAGAACAGAATTCTAATCAAATGCCCAAGATATGCATTCCTGGAGGTCAGGAAACGAAGATGAAGAGCAAACTCTACTTTTAATTGAAAAAAATATTAGTTTTTGTTTCTCTTTTTAAAGGAAGTACATGAGATAAGATGGGAAAAACATCAAACTTGGAACCTGCCATCCTCAACAGTATCCTCTTAGCAGATGCCATGACAGCACCATGAGTTATTGTTTACTTTCTAGCTAAAATAAATCGACAATTATAAGTTGGAATCATTAGCCCAATTGCTTTTCAGGGAGATGGCTGATGGAGGCAATAATAGATTGGCTTCTCCAACCTTATCCTCCCACTGGAAAACAACATATCCACTCCTGATCAATACTTTGATCTGAGTTACTTATAACATTGTCAAACATGAGCGTCTGCTGCATTCCAGGGTGGAGAAATGAGATAGTTTTGCAAAATTTAGGTTGGATATTGAATTGCCTTGGGTGAATTGTTATTGTGGCCTAAAGCCACATAACCAAAATAACAGCATAGAGGATTGCCAGAAACTAAAGGAGCAGCCTGAGGAAGTGCCCTCTATCTTTATTGTGTCACATGAGGCATGGAGTATAGTGAGGCTGGTGGTCCATGTGTCCAAATTCATTTTAGGGAAATGATTTGGGAACATACCCCATAACTCCCCTTCTAGGAATCTTCCTAAGGAAATATTCAGAGCTGAAACCAAACTGTATATATAGAGATGTTTTATGCAATGTTATTTATGATAGAAAAGGTAGGCACCAACATAAATGTCCAATATTAGAAGAATATAAAATAAATTAAGGGGTAGACCTATGATAGAAAAGCATGCAGATGATTATAAAGGGTATTTTAAAAAGTATTTCAGTACATATGCACATACTTAATATATAATAGTATGCAAAAAAGGCATTAAAATTGATTATGCAATGTGATATCAATTATACGTATATTTGTATGTACGAAAATATTATGTATCAAAACATGAGCTAGTTATTTTGGGGTGGGATTGTAGGTAACCTTTATTTTCATTTATAGACCTCTCTGTATCTTCTACATCCTCCCATTGACCCCAGGGTTGCCACATGCAATTGTGCATGTTGTATCCTGCAGAAGAACATCAAGCCCATGAGACACTTTAAGTCATGTACCCTGTACTGCATCTGTTCAGAGGGAATGCCTTTTTCAATTCATACAATGGCACCATACAGGATATTGGTGCCCTGTTATGTTTTTATAATAAAAAATCATAATATAAAAAATAACCACCCATACTTGGGTAGATAACTATCTGTACTGGGGCCTGAGGCTTATACAACTGAGAGAGCCCTCTTGGCAGAAGGAATACAAACTTTTAATTATAAAATTTGTCAAAGATGTACATTTCAATTTAAAATGAGAAAGCAAATCACCACACACACACACACACACACACACACACACACACACACAATCCTTAATACTTAGAGATAAAATTTTTTGTTTCTAATGACCAGAAATGCTTATATGGAAGTGCTTTCTGATTGCAACCCTGCCCCCTCTCCTCTATAACACTCTACAACTCCCAGCACCTCTCAGCTTTCTTGGAGGCCATGCGAGGGAAGACACCAGGAGTGTCTTGCTTCATCAGTGCCACAGTAAATTTCTTGGTGCACGCCTATAATCCCAATACTTGTAAGGCTGAGACAAGAGCATCACAGGTTTAAGACCAGCCTCAGCAACTTATCAAGACTCTTAGCAACCTAGCAAGACCGTTTCAAAACAAAAAGTATAAAAGGGCTGGGGTTGTAGCACAGAGGCAGAATGTCCTTGGGTTCAATCTCCAGAACCCCCTCCAAAATCTGGTTCTAATCTTCAGGGAATGAAAAAGGTTCATAAATTTAAAGCCAAGTGCTATCTCACAGATAAATTTACCTAAATAATGCAGTTCTAGATCAAATAATCTACAAAGTATCTTGTGTCCAACACTACTAAAAGGACCATTTCATTTCAATTTAGCAAGAATATTTAACAGATGCTCATTCATGCAATTATTAAAATTTGGGAAGTTTCCTGCTCTGTCCAGGGAAATAGCTGTCTTCTGCTTAATATTAATTACATTTTTTAAAGTTCTGTCATTTCAAAAGAGTCAATTTCAGAAACCCTCTGCCATATCTAGGGTTCTCCACTGAAGACAGTCAGAACAGCACAGAAAACCTGCCACAGGAGCCCATACCAACTTCTGAGAAGTAGCACAGAATTTAGAGCAGATCTGTCCCCAGTGAACCATTAGTTCAAGACACATGCACAGAAAGAGCAGAAGAAAACTGTCCTTCAGTTAGAATGCAACAGAACAAAAAGCGAAAATCCAAACAACAATCAAAATAGACTTTTATATAAATACCACTGGTCAAAATCCAACACCAAAAATATCATCTACACCAGTAGTTTTCTTCAATATTTTTAGAACAGAATTTTTTTCAAACAAAATCTTACATTGAGCTCTAATGTGTAGATGAATAAGCATTTTCAATAATGCTACCCAAAATGCAAAATAAAAGGATCCAGAATTAAAACTACCTTCAATATGTCATCACAACATGTCATGTTATATGTTTGTACCTCAACCATTAAAAACAATTTTAAAATCAACAATGGTATGTATATACTACCAACTTTTACATGTTGGACATAAGTCTAAATTGCAAAAGAGGCTGGTGTAGAGTTACAATATTCTTATTTAATAAAAGACATTCAAATTTGTGCACATAGTGGAAAAATATACCACAAATGCATTTGAAAGACAAATGACATAGTCTGGAGGGAGATAGTCACAGCCCACATAATAGGCAACATATATAAAACTGGGATTCCAGAAGAATAAGAGAATGAGGCAGAATAAATGTTTAAAGAGATAATGGCTGAGGCCTTCTTTGAACTATTGAAAGATATCAACCTACAGATACAAGATCAAACTCCCAAAGATCTAAAAAAAAAAGAATCTACACTTAGGCACATTATAGTCAAAGTTGAAAAACAAACCTAAGCAAAACAAAAGAAAAACATAAACTCTTGAAAGCAGATAGGGGCTGAGAGGAAGGACAAATTTAATACAGTGAGACAATGATAAGAATGATAACCACTTCTCATCATAAATGATGGCCAGAAGACATTAGAATGACATCTTTAAGTGCTGAGAGAAAAAAACCTGTTAACTCAGAATTCTACATCCAGTGAATATAACCTTCAAAATTGAAAGTGAATTAAAGACATTTTTAGGCAGGCAAAATCTGAAAGAATTTGTCTCCAGCATATCTGCACTATATGAAATACTTAGAGTGTTGTAGGCTGAAGAGAAATTATATCAGATGAAAACCTAGTTCTGCAGGAAGGGATGAAGGACTCGAGAAAGGGAAATATGTCAGTAAATCAAATAATTGTGAAATATTTTTCATATGTCAATATACATGCATGAATCTAATATACTTTAACCATGTAAAGATAACAATGACAGATTATGCATCAGATAGCATAATTCATAAAGTTAAAGGGTGGTGGTTGGACGTTTACTGTTAAGAAGAGAGAGAATGGAAGGAAAGCAATGTTTTAGGAAATTATCACCAGGAACCTTCCACAACCAAAGGAAGACAAGCATCCTCAGATTTAATGAGTGCCACTATCACACCACGAAGTGTCCAAGTATCCAAAGGACAGTTTTCAACTCAACCTATATACATCATAGTGAAATTTCAAGACAGCTCCCAAAGGCATGGTCCAGGGTCCAGCAGCACCAGTATCTCCTGAGATACAGAAATGCATCTCAGCCCACCCCAGATCTCAACATTTTAGCTAGGTCCTCAGATAATTCTTTTGCACATTAAAGTGTAAGAATTTCACCACATAACCCAGGACCTAGTGGCTAGCTCTTAGAAAATGTCTGGATAGGCAGATATCTGAACAGATGGATAAAAAGCAGTGTAAGCTTTGCTTTTATTCAGCAATTCTGCTCTCATTCTGCATCCCTAAAGTGTGTAGAATTGTCTGAGGCTGTGGTTCTTTGTTTGGCACCCCAGGCTATAAGTTGGAATCACCTGGGTGCCATTAACAACAGCTGAGCAGGTCCCATCTCCAAAGATTCTGATTCAGTTGGTCAGGGTTGGACTCTAGTTTCAAGTGGTGGCAACTGACTTCTTCAGCAAAATAATCTGTATCTAGTCATAGGACTGCAGATAAGTATCCAGGGATCTGCCACTGAGCCGCCTTTGCTGGTGACACAGGCAGTGAAGATTTCAGGAGTTGAACCCATATAGGAGTAAATTAATACTGAGCTCCAACCTCTATTGCTATTTTTCTCACAGATGCCCCAGAATATATGGACCCATAGCTAGTTAGTGTGGGTTTTTGAAGGGGGAAAAGGTTCACATGTTTATGATGGGTTTTACCTTTCTCTAAATAGATTAACCTGTTGCCTGAGTTATGGCCCCTTTGGGGATATGTCTTTATACTTTAGTCTCTTCTTCCCTAACCTTTCTTCTCCAGCATACCCATATACAGGGACAAAAACTGCCATGCACAATCTGGGAATCCTCATCTTCCCCTGACTTTGGCTTTGTGAGCTCAGGGAGGTGGAACAGAGCAAAGCTGTTAACTGATCTTGAAACTGTGCCTTACCTGGCTGTCCTTGAGCACTGCCAATGGGTGAATTTGAGTCAGCCCTTTTGGGTCAGGAATTACCTACTTCTGGACCAGTCCACCCATAAGAAGGCGCTCTTAGCATAATTAACCCAGTCGCATCCCTTAGCATCCACCACCCAGAAAATTTAATAAAGTAAGCCACATCTTCTGCATCTCTCTTTGTAAGTTCTCTTTATTAAAATTATGCCCATTGCAAGATAAGGACAAGGGGAGGTGCAGCTTGGGTATTGGCCTGTCTGTGTATCGTTTTCTCATTAAAAACTTTTAGCAAAACCTCAAACATCTCCCCAGTAATTCAGAA
Source organism: Glis glis (assembly GCA_004027185.1). Classification (NCBI taxonomy): domain Eukaryota; kingdom Metazoa; phylum Chordata; class Mammalia; order Rodentia; family Gliridae; genus Glis; species Glis glis. Next base: position 27,250 of record PVJS01015999.1, read on the forward strand.
TTCACTGAGGCGATTCAGACATCTCAATCTCCTTTCCTTTGTCTTCATGTGTCTCATCCAGAGAGGAGAGAAATAGGAAAAATGAATGATGAATGAATAATCAAAGCTAAATCTGAGTTAAAAAGAAGTAAATTAATACATGAAAGGTACAACTTGTGATGAGGGAGCGTGAGGAGGTGAAATTAGCTCTGTCTTCCCGATGCTTTGATCAATTTGAGGATTCAGAAACTTCTAAGGGCATGAAATACCTGTGCCCAAGTGGCATCGCAGAAGGGAGAGAAGTGATTAAGCTCCAGGCTGCCTGTCAGAGATGTTCCAGTCTCTCCTCACTTGTGATGCTTCTGCAGAGTTTTCGCAGGAGAGCAGGCTGTCACGGTTTGGGAAGAGAAGGTATCCTCTTGCTAACTCCTCTTTTCTTTGATGCCTGCAGAACTTGGCCATTAAAATCTGCCTTGGGCTAAAATTCAGCAGGCAAGTTTCCAGTCCAAGAACAGCTTTGACAAATTTTTAATAAAATTTAATAAAATCTAGTTCTGATTGGCATTAAGGAATTTGAGTTAGAGAAAAGTTTACCTATGTATTTAGATAGACAAACTCCCACTGTGGAGTGCTACATAGCTGTAGTTCTTGGCCTGTTGGCATTTTGTTTGCAACTACTGGTGTGCTTGATCCAAGACTCACATAAGGAATTGTGAGTTTTCTCAGGCATTGCTAAGGCATTCAAAAGGTCCTAAGTTTGGGTGACTTTTGCAAACTTCAGCATTGTTCTGTATTGTCTGGCTAAAAATTTTTAAAGCTTTAAAAATTAAAGACAAAAGATATTTCCAATATTTTTTAAGTGAGGCATTTGGCTGAATTTCGTTTTAAGTTAATATAATAATGGCATCATTTAAAATACAATAAAAGTGTTTTCTTTTTAAAAATTAGTTTTGTAATATTTAACCTCTCTGCCAGATTCTTGGGGTTTTACGCAAGGAAGGTTGGCTTCCTTCCGTACATGGATGCACCTTTACCTCGATGCCTATTGGAAGAGATGTGTGGTTGCACTCCATTCCAGAAACAGAAAAAGATCAGAGAATCTTAAAATATTTAGCTAATACATTCAGTGCCTTTCACCACTGTCCTTCCACATGCCTATACCACACAGAGGATCTGCAAGTAGCAGTCCTCTTACTATTATTAGGAACCATAGGTATTCATAGTGATAGACTCAACCCATCACTTTGAGTTCTGTCCTACATATGAACTGTTACCATCACCTTCCAGAGAAGAATAGGAAGCTTCATCTCTATCAACTTAGTGTTATCTATAAGGTTGTTAAATAGGGAAGCAGCCATTTGACATGTATAATAAGGACCCTCCAAGTAAGTCTTTTGAGTATGCTTTACAGATAAATGTATTATATCAGCGAACACTGAAAGATCCCCCCCCAAAATGCTTCATTTGTGTCCTGTTCCCCTTGGTTCTGTTGTTCATTTCATTAAGGTATAGAATGACCATATTCTAAGATTGCTATGCAAATTATCTAAAATTAGTGTGAGACTATTTTCATCCTGCCCACCTCTACTCCATGAATGCTAAAAAAATACCCACAAAATACAAAGCAGAGACTATAAGCAGTCTAACTTCCCTAGTACCAGTGAAGAAAATATACTTGCTAAATATTTGTCTTTTCCTACCTAGAATTACTCAAATACCGTTGGATACTTTGGGGATCCAAACTGGCATAATAACATAATAAAGTTTGGTTTTTTAAGGTCTTGGTTTATCTGTGTTTTCTTGCTGCACTAGCTGCTTTATTTCGTGGATTTTGATTCCATCTCCCTCAGCATCACGGATACAGGAGCAAGCTTACTCTCTGGTGTGCATCGTGCCTGAGCCCCATGCAGTGAAAAGCTTGAGGACAAGTCTCTTAAAGCACAGCCTCACTCTCTAAGATAGCTCTTCTCCTTGAAAACATGTACTCTCTCCTAACAGGCCATTTATTTTTAATGTTTCCTGTTTTTTTTTTTTCTTCAAGAGAACCTTACTGTGAATGTAGAAAATATTTGGGGCCAGGAGGGTCAGGAAAATCCTTGTTGGGAGTCCTTTTGCAGAACTGGCTGGCTATCCTACCTTGACAAAAGTCTCTGAGTTGGTTGATTTTTCCCCCCATTATATTCTGGATCAGAACTTCCGAAATGTCATGTACCCACTAATTCCTGCTTAGGGCCCAAGGTCAGATAACTTCCCACAGAGCCAAATATGGAGAGAACAAAGCAAAACTCTCCAAGCCCTGCAGCAGGGAGAAGGAGAGGGAAGTTTCACTTCAGAGTAGCTTGAACCAGAGATTGTATTTCCATGATGCATCCCTTCTCCATCATGTACAGGTTGGAAAGGGGTACACCGGGTGGTATTTTGACACCACTATGTTCAGCTAGTGGTCAGTATACTAGGTGAATATGTAATTCTTGATCTCAGATTAACTTCAATCTAGCTGTGAGAGTAAGAAACAGACACATAAAATGACTACCAAATGATTATCACCCAGGTGCAAAGATATATTTTTGAGAACTAGTATAAAAAATGCACCAAAATCTGTCTTTGAAACCCCTTCAGTTCATAATGGTTCATCATGCATCCTTCTACCACAAACACAGCATCCCTAGTAACAGCCCTTGCTTTTAATTTCAATTCAATAAGACTAGGCATGAACATTTCTCATTAACCTCCTAATCAATGAAATTCTATACAAATAGGCTGAGTGAGTTTTGAAAGATAGACTAGTAAGAACCCCTGAAAGATACTATGAGCCACCAGTACACTATGTCTTCTAGTTATTTTGACCTAGAGATGACTATTATGACTCAATAAATCTATTATTGAAATAAAAAGATTTTTAAGAAGTGATTTACTGATGAAACTAAGCAAAACCCACAAATCCGAAAAGTCATATGGCCATGATATCACATGAGGTGGTGAAATGTCAGCCACAGGCATTCATCAAAAAAACAGTGTAACATTCACTTGCACAATCAAAACAAACTTTTATTAAATGCTTATACCATGCCAACACCAAAGTATACAAGATGAATGAAAAAAATGATTAAGAAATATACAAATAAGCAAAACTATAAAGTACAATGTAATCATCATTATTAGCAAAAGAATCTCAAAAGTTCTGTTTCAGCCTGGAATGGTGGAGCACACATGTAATCCCAGTACTTGGGAGACTGAGAGAGGAGGATCACAGGTTCACGGCTAGCCTCGACAACTTAGTGAAACCCTGTTTCAAAATAAAAAAAATTTAAAAAGGGCTGTTACTTGGAGGTAGAATGCCCTTGGGTTCAATCCCCAGTACCAAACAAATACAAGTTCTGTTTCAGTCAGCATTTTCACTATTGCGTTCTACACACCCGACACACAAAGTGTAGAGGAGGAAAGGTTTATTTGAGCTCGCAGTTTTAGAGGTTTCAGTCAATAGATTCGACTCAGAAGCACAAATGGCAGCAGTGGCAACAAGGTGTGTAGAGGGATACTGCTTTCACAGCATGAAGGTAGAAAGCAGAGAGCCGGGGAGGGGATAAAGGACATAAATAATAAATAGTCTCCAAGGCCATACCTCCAGTGACCTATCTCCTCCAGCCACACCCTACCTGCCTACATTATCACCCAATAAGTCCATCAATGGATGTATCCACTGATGAGATTAGAATCCTCATGATTCAATTATTTCACCTCAACATTTTTGCATTGCCAATACATGAGCTTTTCTAGGGCACAATGTATATCAAAACCATAACATGTACTATGAGAAAATGAGACAATTTTAAAAGGAATCAAAGAAGGCAACCACAGAAGTGACACAATATGGGCCTTGAAGGGTGAGGTTCACAAGGAAAAACAGCATATCACACACACACACACACAACTACAGCCAGAGTTTTGAACAATAAAAAGTTCAGAGGTCTGAAAACACAAAGCACTTCTAAGAGGACAAATGGGTGGTGTGGCATGGCTGGAAAGGAGGACACAGGGAGCTGCAGAGGCTGAGGTTAAGAAAAGACACTCGCAAGATGGTAAAGGGCTTCATATACCCTTTTAAAGAGCAGAGAAGGGAACTACTATATGCTTTTATACAGGAGAATAGCATGAGCAGTATATAAAGGATATATAGAAGAAGAGATATAAAGTAGAAAAGAAAGGCCAATATTAATAGACAGGGAAAGAGGTAGAAAGACCTGAATTGTTTACATGTCTGTTGCTTTATTTCCATCTTGTCCCAGAGAAAATTGGAGAGAACATCTGAACATACATAAAATATAAAAGACATGAAATAATGTAGAATTAATGAGTAATTAAAAACAAGGGTCGAAAGTCTCCATTTTATAGGCAATCACAAACGAAGGGTTAAAATAAATGCTCTGCATGTTGGTTACTGATTGCCCAAGAGAAGTATAACTCACTCTTCTTGGTATTCACTTGAGACAGGAACTTCCTGGGTGAAAGAAGGGCTCTGTAAAGTCATGAATTACACCCTCAAAAATCTCTTTTCAGCTAGTCCTCTGTAGATCTTGTTTGATACAGGGTTAGATTTGACCTCCCTTCATATTGCTTTTCTAGGCTGAACTCTTCATAAAAACTAGATGAAAGGGCCTCCACTAATGAGGACCCAAGGCTACACTATGCTGACATTGATCACAGATTGTTTGTCGTAGTAGATGATTGAGTTGGAAATAGGATTAGTATCTCTTGTAAAAGTGGAGCCTGGCTCTTCACAAGGATGGGGACCTAAAGAGAAAAACCTCCTCCACTGGAAGTGAGTCAAAGGAGAATAGACATGTGGGGAAGGTTCCAGACAAAGGCAGAGGTGATGAGAATGGAGAAGAGAAGAAAAAAGGCATTCAAAAAATATTTTCACGATTAATAAGGCTGGTTGCCAATGAAAAGGAAAGAGAAAGCATGGTTGAATTTGTATTCAAAGTTTCTCACTTGGGCACTTGAGCAAGTGGTGGAGATAGGAGAAACAAAATAAGAAAAAACAGGTAGGATTTCTGAAAAGGACGATCAAATCTAGTTTGGTAACAATGTTTGAGGTAAGGTATTCCAGAAAGAGTTACAAATAGGAATCTAAAGCTCAACTAAGAGGTCTGGACTGAAATTATAAGTTTATAAACCACTGACCTCTGGGAAGCAATAAAAATCTAGGAACAAATGAAGTCATCTATGGAAAATCTAGAAAGAAAAGAGGGGAAGAGAGAGAAGAGAACTGAAAGGCACACTCTGGAGTAGAGACCAAGAGAGCTAAGCAGACAACAAGAGCCATGAAACAGGCAAGAAACTCATTCAGAGGTCAAGAATTAAGAAACATCTCCTGGAGGAAGAGGAGGAGGAAAGGGCCAAGTGAACCATCCCTGCAAGGTTTCAAGAGGGATGAGGACCACACACATGCAACATGGTCATCAGAATCTTGGTCATGATGGTTTCCCCTGGAAGTCATATAGAGATCAAAACTCCAGTGGCCTGATACATGAGCAGAAGGTAGAGGAGTAGAGAAAGCATGTATGGGCATGCTCCTACAAGAAATCACGAAAGCAAAAATAGACAAGTGGGAACACATCAAATAAAAAAGCTTCTGACTTTTGCAAATCAAGCAGTTAACAAAATGAAAAGGCAACTATGGAATGGGAGAAAATATTTGCAGCAAGCCACATGTTTAACAAGGGGTTAATTTCCAAAATATAGAAGAACTCCTATAACTGTTGCAAGACAAAAAAAGCAAAACACATAAAACAATTTTAAAATGGGCGCAAGACTTAGATGTATCTCCAAAGAAGACATATAAATAGTTAACAGGTATATAAAAAGATATTCAACATAATTTCATTATCTTGGAAATGTAAATAAAAACTTCAAAGAGATATCATCTTACATCTACTGTAATGCCTACTATTAAAAAAAAAGATAACTCGTGTTGTCAAGGATGTGGAGGAAAAGAAACCCTTGTATCCTGTAGGTGGGGATGTAAACTGGTGCAGCAGCTATGGAACGCAGCATGGTGGTTCCTCAAAAAATCAAAAAATGGAACTACCATTTAATCCAGCTACTGAGTATATATATCCAAAGAATTGAAACCAAGATCTCAAAGCGATATCTGCACTCCCATGTTCATTGCAGCATTATTCACAGTAGTCAAAATTTGGGACAACCCAAGTGTCCATCAACAGATGAATGGATTAAGAGAATGTACATGCACACAATGAATAGCCTTTAAAAAGAAGGAAATCTTGCCATTTATGACAACATGGATGAATCCAGAGGACATAATGTTAAGTGAAATAAGCCAGTCTCAGAAGGAAAAATATTGCAGTCAGAGTCATAGAAGAAAGGAGTACAATAGTGTCTGCCAGGAAGTAGGGGACAAAATTGTCATTCAGTGGGTACAGAGTTAAGTTATGCTGGATAAGTTCTAGAGCTCTTCTGTACAACACAGTGCCTATGGTTAACACAAGTGCACTGTGCACGTCAAGATCTGTGCACACAAGATCTGGTGGGATCTTGTGTGAAGTGTTCTCACCACAGAAAAAGCAAAAGGATCTGAGGAAACTGGAAATAGCTGTATAAGCCTGTGTCCCTGACTGTGGTGATGGCATCACAATGTTTGCATATGTTCTAACTCATCAGATTATACACATGAAATATGTACAATTCTTTGTGTATCAATTATACCTCAGTAAATCTGGTTTTCTAAAAATGAAGTCTGGCAACAAAATGAAGAATGAGAATAAGCCAGTAACTTAAAAAAGAAGTAGATCAAATAAATATTTTTAGGTGACAGATGTATCAAAGTAAGGTTACCTACAAATAAGTCTATGAAACTCCCTCTTAAACTCAAAGGACTTGAATTCTTTATCTTCGATAGAAAGAGGCTTTATGAGTTAAGAATGCAACAAGTTAAAAACAACAGAAAACTAAACTAATACGCTAGCTTCAAAGACATGTATTTGTCTGATGTGACAAGAATTCTGGAGGTCGAAGTCAAGGGCTGGGGCAGTGGCTCAACGGCACTCTCAGGGACTCAGATTTTCCATCTTTCTCTTTGGCCTCCCTCAATGTGTAGGCACACACAGTGCTTCACCTACTCCCCACAGTTACAAAGTGATTGCTACATCTGCTTTGCAGACAGGAAAAGAAATAGGAAGGACAAAGGGTTAAAGAGAAATGACTACTGAGTCTGTCTCTCTTTTTTTCTTGGGAAAGGAAATATTTTCTCAGAAACCTCATTCAGATAACTTCTGCTTATATTTCATTAGGCAAAATGGTGTCAAATAGCCATCACTAGCTAGAAGGTGTCTGGGAGAAGGGAATTTGTGAATGAGAGTTGGGTCAGGCTTCACCAACATTTGCAAGAGTATCAGTCATCCAAGAGCACAATGAAAAAGGTAGACTACCAAAAATTAAGACAATAATTATAAAGTCTGTCTGAAAAAAAAAAGGTTTGAGTTGTTTCTGTCTTCACTTTATCTTGCTCAGATGACAAAACCCAAAATTATGGGATCTAATTCTCTACCTATTTCAGGCCTATACACAAAAAGTTGTCTATGACTAGAGAAAAACTGAACTCCCCACATAGATTCCTTTTACATGCTTGACTACTAACCTGATTACAGACCTGAATGCTGCCTGGCAATCCTGCTGCATCTTGCTATTCCATTCACTCCTCCACATTCCTAGACAGCCATCAAACCCTCTTCTCAAAACTCCAACCCCTCCCCCTGCCCATTCTCACTTGTAGTTGATGACCATGATCCTTATTTCTCTTGAGAAAATAGCAGCAATCAAAAGATGATTTCTACAGATTTCACCACCATGTCTCCTCATAGTCCTCCACCCCTGTGCTCTGCCTTCCTTCCTGCTTGTTACTATGTGTGAACTCTTCACGTCCCTGTTTGGGGTCAACCTTTTCACCCTTCCCCTCAATGCCACCCACCTCTCATTGCTCTACTGATGGCCTCCAACTCACCTGCATTGGCCCTGGTTCCTCTTTCAAAAAATAATTTCTAAGCCTGGCGTGGTGGCGCACGCTTGTAATCCCAGTACTTGGGAGGCTGAGACCAGAGGATCCGGGTTCCCGGCCAGCCTCAGCTACTTAGTGAGGCCCTCCGCAACTTCTCGAGACCCTGTTTCAAAATAAAGTATAAAAAATAGGGCCAGGGGTATAGCTCGGAGGTAGAACGCCCCTGGGTTCAATCCCCGGTACCGCAAAAAAAAAAAAAAATTCTGTCAGTTTGCAAACATGCTGACACTTCTCCCAACTTAAAAATCTTTTGATCCCCACATTTCCCTTCAGCTATCATCTAATTTTTCTGTTTTTCTGAGGAGAACATTTTCTCAAAGAGATTTCCTAGTCCCATTGTCTCCAAATCCTCCTCCTTATTTATTCTTACTTGAACCTACTCCAATTAAGACTTCCGTCCCTGATATCTGTCCAAAACCCTCCTCTAGGTCACCAATGGCTTCCAAGTTGCTAAATCTTTGGTTGACTATCAGGCATCATCATATTTGACTTATCAGATTAATTTGACTTATTGCATATAGCAGATAGTCACCCTTGTTGACATTGTCTTCCCCTTGCTTCTGGGACTTTGAACTGTCCTGGGTTTCCTCTTAAGTCAATGACTGCTCTCCTTGCTAGACTCCTTCTGCTCCCCAGAGATCTTAAGTATTAGGTTGCTCCGGGTCTCAGTTCTCAAAACTCAACTCTCTCCACATGTACGACTTTCCAAGAGGATGCTGCCTCATACCACATATAGGCTTGACCAGGCTGTGCCCCACACTTCCCTGCTTGTATCTCCAGCTGCCTATATGACATTTCCAACTGGACATATAATAGTCATTTCAAATATAAGATATCCAGAAACTAAATCTGATGTTTGCCACCTCTCTTGCCTAGACCCCTGCATTTACCCTACCTCAGAGGAAAGCAACTCTGTGCTTCTTGTCACTCTACTTTTCACTCAGCTCATACCCAATGTACCAGAAAACCCTGTTGGCACTATCTTTAAAGTCTCTCCAGGATATGACCTCTTCCTGTTACCTCCACTGCTAATATAGTGGTTCAAGCCACCATCATCTCTTGCCTGAACTATTGGCATTAGCCTCTGTAATGGTTTGGAAATAGAATGCCAGCATAGCCCTCATGGAAATAAGGTAGCAATGTTGGAAGCAGGGCTTGGTTGTAATCTCAGCAGTGGATAAATCCACTGTAATGGATTTATTGAGTGGAGGCCTGGGCTGGTAGGGTACGGCTGGAGAAGGTAGGACCCTAAGGCTGCTGCCTTGGGGATTATATATGGTTCCTCACCACTCTCACTCTCTGTTTTGCTTCCGGCTTCCATGTGTGAGTAGCAAAGCCTTGTGCACTCCCTCCCTCTGCTTTCTGCTGCTGCCATGCCCCAAGATCCACATTCCCCAGCCTCACATGAACTGACCCCCCAAATCCCCAAGGAAACCATGAGCAAATAAATCTCCCTTCCTCTAAGTTATGTGGTCATGTCTTTGGATTATAGCAGTGAGAATGCTGACTAAGACCTCCTCATAACTGACTGTCTTTGTCTCTTTAATACACTCACTATGGCAGCCAGAGTGACCATGCCAATCCTCTCCAGTAGTTTTATTATGTACCTCAGGGTAAAAGCTAAAATCTTGCCATGGCTGAAAGGCCCTATATCAGAAATTGCTTACCTGATTTGTGACATTAATCTCTTGGAGAAATTGTTAAAGTCTATAGATTCTTTATCAGATTTATTTATTTATTTATTTATTTATTTATTTATTTATTTACTTTTGGTACTTGGGATTAAACCCAGGGGCATCCTACCTCTGAGCCATACCCCCAGTCTGATTTTATTTACTATTTTGAAACAGGGCCTTGCTAAGTTGCTAAAACTGTCCTCAAATCTGCGATCCTCCTATCTAAGCCCCCCAAGTACTGAGACTACAGACATGTGCCACCATGCCCAGGAGAATAACATTTTTAAATGCATAAAATTAAGATATATAAAAAAACAATTATATTGAAATACAGTGAGCAAAGATTAAAGAAATCTGAATGTGTGATATATTTACATGTAAGCTCCTTTATTACACTAAATAATAATATCTAGCAGACCCCAAGCTAAGAGACTCTGATCTCTGCAGTCTGGTCCCCACCACCTCTCTGACCTCAGCTTTATCTGCTCTCTCCTCTGGGCACTCAGCTCCCATCAGCCTGGCTCTTTTTTGTGGTGCTAAGAATTGAACCCAGGTCCTTGTATCTGCTAGGCAAGTGTTCTACCACTGAGCTACATCCCCAGTCCAACCTGACTTCTTTGCTAGTCCACCATGCATGCCTCAGTGACTTACAATTGCTACTTCCCCAAATATCTTCAAAGATTATTCCTGCACTTTTTCCATTCTGGTCAATTTTCACCTTGCCAGAGAGGCCTTCTTAGACAACTTGTATCCCATGCACATCCTAGTTCAAATTTTTCTGCTTTATCTTTCTCCATAATGTTTATGCCCATCTGAGAGATAGAGTATAGATACATAGATATGTAGATGTATTGGACAGGGTTCTCTAGATTAACAGAATACACAGAATGAGTATATTTGAAAAAAGGGATTTATCAGATGGGCTTACAGTTTGAAGCAATGTAGTCCCAGGTTCTGATTGCACGTGGAGAGTCAGAGGAACCAGTAGCTGGTCGAACGGTCTAAGAGCTAGAGTCTTAGGATCAGAGCAACCACTAATTCAGTCCCAGTCCAAGATGTGAAGATCAGGAAGCTCTTCGGAGAAACGATGGTGGA
>PVJS01016000.1:0-38074 GCA_004027185.1 Glis glis
CCCCCGGTACCACAAAAAAAAAAAAAAAAGATAGTGGAGAAGACATCAATGTAACGATCCCAGGAACTTTCAGACCCCCAGAAACTGTCTTGTGATCACTAGACTGATAGCATCCTCCACATACCTTCTCATGCGCGCCCTTCACCAAGTTTCCTTTAAGAGTCTGAGAACTCCAGAAGCACTTCTCACTCTAGAGATGACCCACATTCTTCCTTGGATGTATACTCCCTGCTTTCCTAAATAAATCTCTATGCCTCCATGTCTGCTGAAATTCTTTTTCCTTTACATACGTCAAAGCCCCCATCTTTCTGAGTTGAGGCCCTCCTCTCCAGGACCTCCTTGAACCCCTTCCAGTTGTTATAAGGTAAGACCACCAGAGATGACCACTCAGACCCAAGGTAATGCCGATAGTCTTTATTACCGGCTGGGACTACAGTGGGTGTCAAACCCAAGTCCCGTAGCTTGCCGTATTTCAGGGCTCCTTTTATAGAGCAAAACTACAAAGCCACAAGCTATACGGGGGGGCGGGGGAGAGAAGTACAGGTTCTCACAGCAGTGGTGGAAAGTTTCCAACGATTCTAGCAGTTGAGCAAGCCAAGCAGAACATACAAGAGCAAGAACATAAACTGTTAGTATAATAGCACAATGGGTTGTTACTGTAGCACAATATGTTGTTACCAACAAACCATTAACTACCCTACTAACATCCTGGTCTGATTTTTCCCAGGTGAACTTCCCTATTTTGGGGCCAGGTTGGGGTCATTGTGAATAACAATCGAGTCACTTTAGCTAACAAGTTACTCTGGCCAACAAGCTCTAACAACGCATCATCACACAGTGACAATATGAAGAATAATAGGAATGAGCCTTAGTGAAAGGAGTTGGTAGATCTACTTTCCACGGCAGGGTATTTGAATCTGAGAGTATGGCATGATAAGGTCCACAATGACTGGGAGTGAGTGGCTGAGGTCATGGGGGGCACAAGGTCAAAGGAAGAGAGGAAGGAAGTCAAGGGATTAAGAGGTCAGGCGATGGGAGGGAGGATCTATATGGATATTAAAGGCATCAGGAACTGTGACTGGAGGAGTATTGGAGAAAGTGACAGTAAATCTTTTTTGTTGTTTTTTTTTTGCGGTACCGGGGATTGAACCCAGGGGCGTTCTACCTCCGCGTTACACCCCTGGTGTATACTTTATTTTGAAACCGGGTCTCACGAAGTTGCGGAGGGCGTCACTAAGTAGAGAGAGAGAGAGAGACAGGGAGAGAGAGAGAGAGAGAGAGAGAGAGAGAAAGAGAGAGAGAGAGAGAGAGAACTGAGGCGGGCCGCGAACCCGGATCCTCTGGTCTCCGCCTCCCAAAGTACTGGGATTACAAGCGTGCACCACCACTCCCGGCGTGACAGTAAATCTTGACCCAAGATCTCCAAGAGTAATGGGGAGCGACAGGGGAGTCTGTAGAAGCAGTGGCAAGGAGAACTAATAGGAAGTGACATAGCTAGCTATTGGGTGTTTTGTGGAGGAGTGAAGGATTATGGGAAGTAGAATGAAGCATTAGGTTGCTTCAGAACCTTATTCTTTCCCTAAATTCCTCTCTCTTCACCCAAGTACTGTAAATACAGCGTTTCTTCTGGGTAAGGGAAAGGCACAGACTCTGCTTTCTACCAGGTAAGGTTGACATGACCCATGATTTCTGTCACTTGAGAACAAAATGACGTACTTAGAATATTCCAGGGTTTCAAGGTTGCGTCAACTCACGATTGTAGAGCTGCTGGAAGGAACCTAGCCCACTGGTGAAAGGTTTCAGTCCTAGAACCAGAAAACCTCATATCCAACCCTCCCTTTTCCCATTTACTGGGTGGGACTGGGTAAGTCATGAAACCTACCCAGGTTTTCATCTGTGTAGCAGAATTAGTATTATGTATTTCATCAAATCATGATAATGACTAGAGGAAATTATGTTAAGGGCCTTGAATGTGGGATGTGTTTGGTAAATTTTAGCTGTTGCGATTAATATTCAGATTGTGATGTTTGTGTTTACATAGCAAGATTTACTTTGCAAAATGCACTCATTTCCTAGATTGGAAACTAGCTGGCTTCTCCCAGGCACTGCACTTGTAATTCAGGTATTTGCCATCAGGGAGAGTGAGAACCTGTTAGATTTTCCTGATAGACCTCCTCTCCAGGCTGGACTAGCAAATAGTTTGTCCTCTATTCAAGAGTTAAGAGAAAAATTTGCTTGAGACCTTGAGCAAACCCTTTTATCTTCTGAACCCAAGTTTCTGTGTATGTAAATTAAGATAATTACACTTCTCTTACTTAATTCAGGATTGTATCTAGAATCAAATGGCCAGTGTGAACTACACCATAACCCCTATTTATGTAAATGTAAGACCTTGATATTACTAACACTAACCTTTTATTTATGGCTAGTGAGTTTTGCCCCACAAATCTTACTAAACTGATGTGAGTATAGCGTGGGTTCATAAAGTGTCACCCTTATTCTCCTATAAAATGTTTGTGTAGGTCTTAGATGAAATTTTTAATGGCACCCTTGTAGCTTCTTGCATGCGTATGAGCTACTTGCATGAGTATAGAGACCATATCTGTCTTCTTCCCTATTTTATTTTTAGTGCCTAACATAGTACTTGTCATGTAGTAGAGACTCAATGAATATTTGTTGAATCAATCAATTGGCCAATACTTGGAGGAAGACTATCTTTCCAGCCTTATTTCTAACTGCCTCTACTTTGAAATCCATGCTCTAGTCACACCAGACTATTTGAATTTCCAAGAACCTATCATTTTAATTTACCCCTCTGCACTTTGATTACACAGCTCTAGCTACTGGAATTTTATCTCCACTTTTCCAAAGGGCAATATTCTACTAAGACAGTCTCCCTTTTGAAAGCTTCTCATTGATCTCATTAAGAATTATTCGCTGTTTGCCTTCACCAAGGCGTTCTGTATATGTAGTTATGATCCTACTGACCATAATGTCATATTATAGTAGGGATGTAGATATTTTAATTGTTGCATGATGGGCTCTTAATGGAGTAAGATGAATTTTAATTATAATTGTATCCTCAGAGGCTATTGCAGTACCTCAACAGTAAACCCTGCCCAAGACATGTTGGCTAGGTATATAGGTTGCAAGCAAGCTCTGTGTTGATTATTTTACATGTATTATCTTTAAATTTTTTTCAGTAGTATCCCATGGGGGGATAATTTCATTTATTATCATCTCTACTTTGCAGATGGGGAAAAAGACTTTAAACAGGTTAATTTCTTATCCAAGGTCTTGGCTTAGTAAGAGCCTGTATTAGACCCTAGACAGTTTGACTCCAGTGCTCATACTCCTGAGAGCTTAGCTATTTAAAACGAGGGTTTAAGATACAGCAATCTCATCTTGAGCATTGCTATTTTATGCTTCAAGATGCCAACTTTGCAGATTATTTTGTGAAACATAGAATTTGCTGAAAATGTGCTATACAGAAGTCTACCATCTTCTCTTACATCAGTCCAGTGATCGCTGCCTCTTAATTTTATTTCTTTAGGCAAAATAAAGTCACTTCTTTTCATCTGTTGTTGAAAACTTAATTTTCAACTCCCAGAGCTACTGTGTCTCTAGAGAGAGGAGGGGAAAAGAAAAGAAGCAGGCATGATAGGGGAATTGAAAGAACGGCATAATTAGAACGAGGAATTGGAGGAACAGGCTAATTAGAAAGAGTAATGTATGGCTAGGTCTATTTCTATAATCATGATTTGGTATGAAGCAGAACATTATTTGGGAAACATCATAATAATAATGGATCCGGGCAAGAATGCTCAATAGATGCTAAACCCAGTGGGTGAAAATTGGAGGAACAACAGGATATTATATACACTCAAAGCATTTTCCCACCAGATAATTACAAAGGGCAAAAGAATACCTTTATAGTAGAGAAGCCTGAGAAATACCATCTTAACCAAATGATGTAATTGGCTAGTGGGAGGCATCTGCAGCCTGTGCTCTGTGACATGATGTGCCAAGAGGAACTGAGCGTCACTTCTATGGTATTCCTGCAAAAAAAAAGTTAAATTAAAAAATAAGCCAAGCATGGTGGCGCACACTTGTAATCCCAATACTTGGGAGGCTGAGACGGGAGGATCCGGGTTCGGGGCCAGCCTCAGCTAATTATTGAGGCCCTCCGCAACTTAGTGAGACCCTGTTTCAAAATAAAGAATAAAAGAATAGGGCTGGGGGTGTAGCTCGGAGGTAGAATGTTCCATCCCCAGTTCCGCAAAAAAAAAAAAAAATAATTAACTAATTAAAAAATAAACATGACTTGAATCCAGTTATAGACAAAAGATCTGACAGAACCAAATTGAGAGGCATTATGTAAAACAATTGGCCTGTCCTCCTCAAACATGTCAATGTCATAAAAAAAATAGAGGGAGACTCAAGAACTATTCTAGATTAAAGAAAACTAAAAAAAAAAAAAGACACGAAAACTAAATGAACACATAATCTTTTTCTTTGCCATAAAGAATATTGTGGGGGCAGTTGGGAAAATGCAAATAAGGGCTATAGATTAGGGAATAGTATTTTATCCATATTAATTGTCCTGGTTTTGTAAATTTTACTGTAATTATGCAAGAGAATGTTCTCAGTTTTAGGAAATGTACACTGAGGTATTTAAGGATAAAGAGATGTGTCTGTAACTTATTCTGAGAGAGAGAGAGAGAGAGAGAGAGAAAGCGTGCACTCAAGAAAGAGAATGAATATCGGGGTAAAGTATCTGAAAATTCTTTGTATTAGTCTTATAATTTTCCTGTAGAGCATTAATTATGGTAAAAAATTTTAAATGTAAAAAGTGTAAGGCATTTGAATCCTTGAGTCATTGCCCTACCTACCCCCATGATGTTATTTATGAGATATGTAAAATGACTTCCTCCTTCTAAGCCACTCTGTCTTTGTCCCTGTCTTTTATCTGTCCATTGGGAAACCCAAGGATGTGTTGACGTCACCGAGGAGCATTTCTAAAACTTGTAGCAGAGCATTGGGGTTTGGAATCAAGGAAACAGAATGTGGGTCTTGCTCAGACCTTTGCTAAGTCATTTCATCCTTCTTGGCTTCAAACCATGTCCAGAAATGTTCAGGGCTTGTACTAAGCAATTCTTCAATCCTTTCAGGACATTCATTTATGGTTCTCTCGCTTTGGGGGGCATTTAAATAATCTATTCAGCCAAGGGTGGTGACGCATGCTTGTAATCCCAGTACTTGGGAGGCTGAGATAGGAGGATCGCAGGTTCGAGGCCAGCCTCGGCTACTTAGTGAGGCCCTCCGCAACTTAGTGAGACCCTGTTTCAAAATAAAGAATAAAAGTGGGATTGGAGGGAGGGCTAAATGTGCAATGTGTGCATGTATGATGTTCATACCCTGACATATATCAAAATGTATAATTACAATGCACCAATAAATGAACATTAAAAAAAAGAATAAAAAATAGGGCTGGGGGTGTAGCTCAGAGGTAGAATGCCCCTGGGTTCAATCCCTAGTATCACAGAAACAAACAAACAATAACAACAACAACAACAACAACAAAACAATCTATTCTTCTGTATATGGTTCATGATGATTTTGCCTTATAACAAAGTCCCCTCAAAGTGGCCACCATAAATTCACATCAGAGAAATTTCCACTCTAAAGTTATTTGTTTGTTTGTTATAAAAGAAGGAAAAAATACCCAGCTAAAATATTCAATAATTTTCTCAATTTATGACTCTAGATTCTAGATCCTAAATTTCTCACATAGGAAACTTTATAAGCTTAGGTAAACAAACTATATTAATGACTACTGAGAGCACCTTTTTTTTTCTGTATGACAAATATGCTTTTATTTTCTTCAGAGTCAGGAATGTGCTGGTTTATTTCCAAAAAGCTGCAGGCATGTTTTAGAGCCCAGCTTACGCTGAAGGATGGAATGAACGGTCTGGTGGAGGAATCTTAAGAGCGGGGGGATCTGAGCTCTGCTAGGCATCAGCCCCGTGGTTGTTTGCTCCCTAATATTTGGCTGAAGGTAGCTCTGTAGTCATCGCCCCTACTCTTCCTTAAAGAGAGGAAATGAGGCTGACGCCTCTCTCTCGCCTCTCAGGAGTGTTGAAGTGATGAATAGAAATGAAATGTCATTTGCAAACTGCTGTGAGTCCTCCGTTAGGGAGACACTTAAGTCACAAAGCGCCCGCATCCGAGTACAGCCAGCTACAGCTCCGAAGCCAGCACCAAGGGACTGAGTCTTTTCATATTAGCCTGATCTAGAATGTTCTGTAGATGGCTGTGCTGAAGGAAAGGCCTAGATTACTTTGCTCTTTTTTTTTTTTTTGCGGTACCAGGGATTGAACCCAGGGGCGTTCTACCTCCGCACTACACCCCCGGCCCTATTTTTTATACTTTATTTTGAAACCGGGTCTCACGAAGTTGCAGAGGGACTCACTAGGGAGAGAGAGAGAGAGAGAGAGACAGACAGACAGACAGACAGACAGGGAGAGAGAGAGAGAGCTGAGGCTGGCCGCGAACCCGGATCCTCCGGTCTCCACCTCCCAAAGTACTGGGATTACAAGCGTGCACCACCACGCCCGGCTACTTCGCTCTTCTATACCAGTTATTCTCTTATTTTCCTCGTAACACTTAGAAGCATAATGAACTCATTGTTTAACTTATTATCTTGCTGCCCTTAAAGTGCAGCGGAAATCAGGGACCAGGCTTGCTTTGTTCTCCTTGTATCCTCTGACAAATAGTAAGGGCTCCGCAAAGACTTATTTAGTGAGAAATGAATGAATTATAAAATCCAAGATACAATCCTGCTATTCCTCTGTGATAAGACTTCACATTTGCCAAGATAACTTATCATTGCTCATGAGTATTGGAATTTCTATAGCCAAGTAATTTCCCATGAATGCGGTTTTTAAAACGCTGATTGTGAACAACAAATAAGTTTGCATGTAATTCTTAATAAATGGATATCTCATATATCAACATGAACTTCTTAAGGAACTTTGGCATGCTATCTGACAGCAATGAAATGGATAATTAAAAATATGAATTCTTTTAAGCTGGGCGTGGTGGCGCACGCTTGTAATCCCAGTACTTTGGGAGGCGGAGACCGGAGGATCCGGGTTCGCAGCCAGCCTCATCTCTCTCTCTCTCTCTCTCTCTCTCTCTCTCTCCCTCTCTCTCTCTCTCTACTTAGTGAGGCCCTCTGCAACTTCGTGAGACCCGGTTTCAAAATAAAATATAAAAAATAGGGCCAGGGGTGTAGCACGGAGGTAGAACATCCCTGCGTTGAATCCCTGGTACCGCAAAAAAAATATATATATATATGAATTCTTTTTAGGTTTGGGTAACTTGTTTACCTTTTTTTCTTGTGACTACCCTCTCATGTTTTATTGGGTTCCACTGCTATATAAAGTGCACTAGTTTTATGTCAAAAAGGCTAGGGGCTTGAGCCGGGCGTGGTGGCGCACACTTGTAATCCCAGTACGTGGGAGGTGGAGACCCGAGGATCCGGGTTTGCGACCAGCCTCAGCTACTTAGTGAGGCCCTCTGCAACTTCGTGAGACCCAGTTTCAAAATAAAGGATAAAAAATAGGGCCGGGGGTGTAGCTCGGAGGTAGAACGCCCCTGGGTTCAATACCCAGTAGCACAAAAAGAAAAAAAAGGGCTAGGGGCTCATAGCACTGAAGGCAGGAAGAGGCTGTAGTGATATACATTAGGATTAATCATCCCCCACAGATAATTCACATACTACTTCTTTTATTTTTTTTTTTTGCGGTACTGGGGATTGAACCCAGGGGCGTTCTACCTCCGGGCTACACCCCCACCCCTATTTTTTCTCTTTATTTTGAAACAGGGTCTCACTAAGTTTCAGAGGGCCTCACTAAGTAGCTGAGGCTGGCCGCGAACCCGAATCCTCCAGCGTCAGCCTCCCAAGTATTGGGAATACAAGCGTGTACCACCACGCCCAGCTCACGTACTACTTCTATTTGCTTCCACACAACTTTAAAAGATGAAGCAATCTGTGTGTTACATTTTCCAAGAGCCCCCTTTGAGGCTCTGGTTCACCTACCCCTTCTGCCTTCTTGGTACTGGTGCCCCATGGCCTGAGGGTCTGGGGCAATTCATGAAACAGGGTCAGGGAACCATGACGTCTCTCTCCCATTGACTACACCTGTCCTTTAATGGTACCCAAGTGTCATAGTTTGGACTTGGAATGTCCCCCAAAGACTCATGTGTTGAAGTCTTGCTCCCAGTGCAGCACTGTTCAGAGGTGGGGCTTTGAAGAGTGTCATAGTTTGGACTTGGAATGTCCCCAAAGACTCATGTGTTGAAGTCTTGCTCCTAGTGAAGCGTTGTTCAGAGGTGGGGCTTTGAAGAGTGTCACAGTTTAGATCTGGAATGTCCCCAAAGACTCATGTGTTGAAGTCTTGCTCCCAGTGCAGCGCTGTTCAGAGGTGGGGCTTTGAAGAGTGTCACAGTTTAGATCTGGAATGTCCCCAAGGACTCATGTGTTGTAGTCTTGCTCCCAGTGCAGCGCTGATCAGAGGTGGGGCTTTGAAGAGTGTCACGGTTTAGATCTGGAATGTCCCCAAGGACTCATGTGTTGTAGTCTTGCTCCCAGTGCAGCGCTGATCAGAGGTGGGGCTTTGAAGAGTGTTACAGTTTAGATCTGGAATGTCCCAAGGACTCATGTGTTGTAGTCTTGCTCCCAGTGCAGTGCTGATCAGAGGTGGGGCTTTGAAGGAGCGACTGGGTCATAAGGCCTCTGACTGCATCAGCGATTACTTCATAATTGAATGGATTGTTGGGAAGTGTTGGGTGCTGTAGAAGGTGGGACCTGGTTGAAGCGAGTGGGTCCTTGAGAGCGCGCCACTTGGGACTCTATCTTGTCTGTGACCTTCTTACCCTCTGTCTCTCTGCTTCCTGGAAGTCATGAGGTCAGCAGCTCTGTTCCGCTGTACCCTTCCACCATGTTATTTCTTCCTCCACACAGGCCTAAAAACAACAGAGCCAGCTGATCATGGGCTGAAACCTCTGAAACGGTGAGCCAAAATAAGTCTTTCCTCTTTCAAGTCTTTTTTCTCAGCTATTTTGTTATAGCAATACAAAACTGACAAACACATTGAAGTTGGGGAATAGCCTTTCCTCTCGAAAGCTATGCGTAGGTGTATGTTTTTGTTTGTTTATTTTTTGTTTTGTTTTGTTTGCTTTTTATTTTTTGTGTGAATTCTAGGGGGATATTTTTCCTCATGTGGTCACTGGATTGCTATGTTGGCCTTTTGAAGAATAATATTGATTATGTCATTCTCGTTGTTCAAAACCCTCCCCTGGCTCCCGTATTCTTGCAGAATGAAAGCTCAGGGCTTCATGCCAGCATTTAGTTTCCCACATAAACTAATTTCAGGATAGTGCTGTGGTTATAAACATCGGTCCTGGGGTTAAATACCTGATTCTGCATCTTGGGTGACCTTGAATAGATTGCTTAACCTTTATAAGTCTCCCATTTCATCAGGTATAAAGTGGAAAAAGAACCATGAAATCTGTCTCACAGGATTTTTTTTTTTTGGCGGTACTGGGGATTGAACCCAAGGGAATTCTACCTCCGAGCTACACCCCCAGTCATATTTTTTTATTCTTTATTTTGAAACAGGGTTTCACTAAGTTGCAGAGGGCCTCACTAAGTAGCTGAGGCTGGCCACGAACCCGGATCCTCTGGTCTCAGCCTCCCAAGTACTGGGATTACCAGCATACAACACCACGCCTGGCTCATGGGATTATTTTGAATATTACTTTATACTAGAAAACAGTAGCCATTGTACCTAGGAAATCGTCTCAGCTCACAAAAATTTTTCTATTTTTACCCCCTCTCTCTTCTGAATTAGTTACTATTCTGAATTAGTTACTATTGGAGGTGCTGTTGGGTACCCCGTAATGTTCATTCTCCATCCAAATTCTTTTGCTTCTCTGTTCCTCATTCCTTCCCCCACTTTCCCAAGTTCAAATCTTCTCCTTTTTCCGAGGCCCTGCTGCAGTGTTACCACATCTATAAATCCCTCCACAAAAGTAATTCTTTTCTGCTCTCTACAGTGATTGTTCCTTTTTCTAAATACCCTTAAAGCTTTCTTGGTGGCCAAAGTGGCAGCCACTTGAATTGAGGGTTCTCTTATGGGTGTCCACTTAGGTGGTTGAGAACTAGGGGATGTTTCTTCTTTCCTTTGAGCCTCTGAGATGAGGCAGTGTCAGCCCTGGTACACTGCTGCCCGCCCTGACCAGTGAGCAGAACCACCCTGTGGTCGTGTGCTCTGCAGAGTAGATGCTGAGTGAATATTCATTCAGTGGAAGGACCTTCCCGTGGCTCCTACATATATCACTGTATCCAAAGACCTGGCTGTGTCCTAATTATAATTCCTCAGAAAAATGTGTATAGTGATGTCTCAGCCAACATTCTTATTGACCTAATGTAAAAAGACTGACCACATAACTTAGAGGAAGGAAGATTTATTTGCTCACAGTTTTCTTGGAGATTTCAGGGTTCAGTCCATGTGAAGCTGGGTCTGCAGATCTCAAGGCATGGTGGTGGGAATCAGAAAGAGGGAGAGAGCGAGGGCTCTGCTCTCACGTCATGGAAGCCAGAAGCAGAGAGAGCCAGCAAGTAAGGGGATTCAGAGACACAAGCACAGTCCCCGAGGTCACACCCCCAGGGATCCACCTTCTCCAGCCATACCCTACCTGCCTAGGTGACCACCCAGTAAATCCACTACAATGGATTCACACACTGATGAGATTACAGCCCTCATGACTTACTCACATCAACTCTGAACATTAATACATGAGCTCTTCAGGGGACAGTCTCACCATAACAAGTGACTTCCAAGATCCTGTGAGCTTTGGGTCTGGGGAGGCTTTGGTTACATGTCAGATAAATTTTATGACTCATAAGTTTAAGTTGGTTTGGGGGATTCTATATGTGGCAGCTGAATCTTTTCAAAAGCTTTTCAAATAGCTCTTTTCTCCCCGACAGTTGTTGATTTTTACCTATGGCAGAAGTTAGAAATGATTGTATGGAAAGCACAACGTTTTGGTATTGGAAAAGATTGTGATGAGTTATTTCTACCTTGCCATCATCTTCCCTCACAAGATGACAGGAAAAAGATGAAGTCTGCCATATTTTGAAAAAAAAATGTCCATTTCAAGAAGAGAAATGGACTGGTGGGTGGTACAATTTGTGATCTAGCATAGTTGATCTAGGCATGGTGGCACATGCCTGTAATCCCAATACATGGGAGGCTGAGACAGGAGGATCTCAGGTTGGAGGACAGCCTCAACAAGTAGTGAGACTCTCATTAAACTAGCAAGACCCTATTTCAAAATAAAAATAAAATAGGGCTAAGGGTGTAGCTCAGAGGTAGAATGCCCCTGGGTTCAATCCCCAGGAAAACACACACACACACACACACACACACACACACACACGAAAGAAAAAAAAGAAAGAAAAGAAAGGGACTACCACACGTTTTAGGAGCTCACAACAAGCTTCCCATAGCCTGAACTATGTATGAGCAAAATATTTTCCCTCAGAACTAAATGTCATGAGGCTCACACAATTTTCCTGATGACAGTGGGTAGGAAAATTTGTGGGTAAATCTTAAGTTTTCCTATCCCTGAAATTCAGGAGAACCTAGTTCTATTTTCAACCTTTCCGTTTGGTGGTTGGCAGAACTTGACCAAATTGTTCTCTTTCCCTGGGCCTCAATTTCTCCATTTACAAAAGAAGGGTGTTGAGCTAAATGATATATAATGGTTCTCCTGACTTTTTATCAATAAGCCTTTGATGAAATACCATCGGGTGTCACCAAGTGCTGTGTGCATGTTTGTCACTATCACCATGAACTATATTATGATGGGAGACTATAATATACCAATAAAAGTATTAAAAAATAAATACCATCAGGTCAGAGGCACCCACATGGTAAATAGAGAAAGCAGAACTCCCTTTGAATATGTCCTACCCAGTGCCACCTAGCTAACTAGATGTACTCATCCAACCAGGCTTCCCAAACAGGACAGTTACACACTTAATTATTTTCCTCCACCCAAATCCATAACCCCCAGTACCTCAGGGTGTGACTGTATTTGGAGACAGGGTCATTTCAAGGGTAATCAAATTAAACTGAGGTCACTATGGTGGCTCTAATCCAATGTGACTAGTGTGCTTTATAAGAGCAAGAAAAAGGACACAGACGCATACCGAGGGAGGACCCATGTGAAGACGCAGTGGGAAGACACCCAGCTCCAAGCCAAGGAGGGAGGCCACAGAGGAAGCCCAGCCTCGCACCTTGCCTTGGGCTTGAGTTCCAGAACTGTGGGAAAGTAAATTTCTGCCGTTTAAGTTACCCAGTGTGGTATTCTTTTATGGCAGCCCTAGAAAACCAATATAAGTTGGCTGGGCGTGGTGGCGCACGCCTGTCATCCCAGTACTTGGGAGGCTGAGACAGGAGGATGGCAGGTTCAAGGCCAGCCTCAGCAACTTAGTGAGGCTCTTTGCAATTTAGTGAGACCCGGTTTCACAAAATAAAAACTAAAATAGGACTGGGGGTGTGGCTCAGAGGTGGAATGCCCCTGGGTTCAATCCCCAGTGACACGCACAAAGATAGAAAACCAATACAAGGACTCTGTGCTCTCTAAGGAAAATAGGAATTTTATTGTGGTAGGACAGACCACTAGGGAGAAATCGGGGTGAAAGGAAAGAGTTGGCAAGGCCACTTCTAAGATTTTGTTTCCTAAGCATTCAGTTCTTGGGTCAGAAGTTGGGCATTCAAGCCGGGCATGGTGGCGCACGCTTGTAATCGCAGTACTTTGGGAGGCGGAGACCGGAGGATCAGGGTTCACGGCCAGCCTCAGCTCTCTCCCTGTCTCTCTCTCTCTCTCTCTCTCTGTCTCTCTCCTCTCTCTCATGGTGAGGCCCTCTGCAACTTTGTGAGACCCGGTTTCAAAATAAAGTATAAAAAATAGGGCCGGGGGTGTAGCGCGGAGGTAGAATGCCCCCGCGTTCAATCCCTGGTACCGCAAAAAAAAAAAAAAAGAAGTTGGGCATTCACCTGTAGCAGATGGTGTTGATGTTGATTGATTGATGAGAAGTCTGTCGCATGAATGACAATGGAGTCAAAATGGTTCTTGCAGAAACAACACAGCTGAGGGGGCTGGAGAGGAGAGCAACATCTATCTCTCCTTCCACTAGCATCTTGCTTTTATTGAGAGTTTTAACCAAAACATTGTCAATAATGATTATTCACAGGAAACAGCAAAGCAGTCATGGGGTGAGTCAGGGAAAAAACATCAAGGTAGACACAGATGAATCAGGGAAGGACAGAGTAAACAAGGAAGTTGTCAGGGTCTTTGCTTATCTGTCTCACTGGTCCTTGGAGATTTGTCTGTGTGCAGAAATCTCCACTTGGGTGAGCAGTTTGGGCCCCTCCCAAGCCGGACTGTGGTGACCTCAAAGCTGATGACTAACAAGGTCTGCAACATTCACCCAATTTTTGGGAGCAGAGGAGAAAACAACAAGAAGTTATCTGGGGCCAAGTACTGTCTTGGGTCCTGCATGTGCAAGTAAGATGTTTCCCCCTCTATCTTCTAGGGGTGGGTGAAGTCAGCAGGCACCTGGTGAGAACAACCTCCTGGGAGGAGTAAACTAACATAATCTGGGGGTCTGAGAAAGCCTTAGAAGCTTTGGGGAAACAGAAGATTAAGCGGGGGGGGGAGCAGGAAGTATTTTAGGGAGAGGGTGCACGTGACGGTGGTTAAGTAATGCCGAGGATCTGATCAGCAGCCCGGTATGAATGCAATACCAAGAACAGGAAGCAAAGATGGGGGAATTAAGCTACTGAGTTAGAAAAGATAAGCAACTTAATGGTTTCTGTGGAGGAGGAGACCAAGATTAGAGCTGAGATTGAATTATCCAACCCACTCAACTGTGATGCTGGCCATTCCAACCCTTAATAACCATCCTTTGACATCTAGATGAATAGCAAAGGGATGTCCAAGCCCACTGCATGCAAATTTTTAGAATTCACAGACAGAACTCCTATGCTGGTTTTCTCTTTCCATATTCCCTGTGAAACTAGCCAGGCGACCTAAAGGGACACTTTGAGTCTAGGACCCTCAGAGTCCAAGCCCCTGCCTCTACCCTTCTCAGTTCAACCGAAGCTCTCTTCATCCCCCAAAATTTATGTAGCCTATAGAGAAGAGAACTTCAGTGACATTAGGGATCATTGAAGGAATTCTAGACAACTTTGTTGATAGAAAATGAGAAAAGAAGTGGGAAGAGAGACTGGTACACAAAGACCATTTTAAAAGACTCTTAGCAGACATTGAGCTCTCATTTCTCCCTGCTCACCAGAGTCTCATGTTCTGGAAGTTTCAGGGAAAGAGACAGATGACCACTTGGCCTTAAGCAGCCTATGGCAACCCCTCCCCTCTCCCCTCAATACCTGGCCACTGGTAGATGTAGAACATGAGATTATATGTTAATCCATGCTAGTCATCTTCAAAGTGCAATATTTGCTGTGGTCAAAAAAGATAGCTGTGCTATTTTGAATACAGCTTCCAGACATTGGGGAATTGTGAGTGTACCCCACAGAACTATAAAGACTATGAACTCATTTGCATGGGGAGTATCCGTGACTACCAAATCCATCGAGACTTGCAACCTGCCCAGAAGACGTAAGCAGTTTTGTCGTGTGTTCAGGATAGCACCTCGGGGGACTGAACACAAATCCAAACAGTCTCAGTTCACTGCAAGTGGCTCAGTCTAAGCAGATGTCCTGGGTTGAATGATTCCCACAAACTTGGAATGAAGTGAAGGCAAAATTTCCCAAGCCTCATTACAGACGGGGAAAAAAGGGAAGAAATTCAAGAGATGCAGTCTGTTGCCCAAATCAACCAAATGTCAGCTTGCTTTCTGTAACCGTCCAAAAATCTATTACCAGACACAACATCGAACCAGGAAGATACATCAGTTTCAGGCAAAAAAGAAAAAAGGAACTGTTATTCACTCCGTCAACGTTGTGAATGACTTTATTCATTCGACAAATCTCATCTTTTGGATTGTCCAGTGTTTTTCATGATCTACAAAGTGCTTGTCTCAATTTATGTAGCTAATGGAAAGCTAACTACGACTTATGTTGTCTTTCTGGGGAAATGGACTGGAATGAAGATATTTGTAAGATGGTCATTTGAATCTTTCTCCAGAGAGTAGCTAATAATTCAGAGAATGAGTTGATAAGAGTTTGCAAACAGGTTCAGACAAATCTTCTAATGATAAAAAAAATACACCATGAAATGTTAGGTCTACCAAAACATTTGTGAAGAAGTAAATTGGAAAAAAGAAGCTTTTCTATCAATCTCTGCTTGCTGTCATGAATTCGTTAGTAGGAATTAATCTAAGAATCCAAAGGAAATCCTACAAGAAGACAGTCTGGATTCAGAAGTATTTTGAATTAGGTTCATTGACGTGTATTTTTGGAAACAAAGGGGGTACGATATGTACATGTGGGGGTAAATCCATCAAAGTGTGGCTTTCCCAGCCTAAGGCCTTGCTTGTTACAACAATTAGAAAAATCAGAATTTTGTCTAGGCAAGTGTACCAGAAATATTTAGTGGGCAAGGGAGAAGTTAGATAGAGAGTTAATTAGTGCTTTAAAACCCCACATTATCAGTTTCAATTTTCCAAACACGTGCTTCCTATTTTCTTGACACCAGACACCAAAGGAAACGTGTCTTAACTGCCAGCCACTAACTGGGGGCGACTTAAGCAATTAGGGGAACCTCACATCTGTTTAATGCATGTGTTTTACATAGTGCCACAGCTGAGATTCCACATCGAGGCTCCAGGGCTTAGAAAGGTTTGTCAGGCTGTTCTTGCAAGCTTATCTTACTCACCAGGAAGGCATTCTACCAGTGATTATGTTGAATCGCTAAAAAGGAGGCCGAGACAGGAGGATCGCAGGTTCTTGGCCAGCCTCAGCTACTTAGTGAGGCCCTTCGCAACTTAGTGAGACCCTGTTTCCAAATAAAGAATAAAAAATAGGGCTGGGGGTGTAGCTCAGAGGTAGAATGCCCCTGGGTTCAATCCCCAGTACTGCATAAAAAAAATTAAATAAAAAAATTAAATATCCCCCAGAGGTCCTTATGGTAAAAGCTTGGTTGCCAGCCTATGGTGCTATTGGAAGGTGGTAGAATCTTTGGGAGGTGGAGCCTAATGGAAGGAAGTTAGGTCATTGGGGGTGTACCCTTGAGGGTGATCTTAGGACCCTGGCCCCTTCCTCTTTCTCTCTCTGCTTCCTGACCACCATGAAAGAAGCGGGTTGCTCCAATGCGTGTTCTCTGCCATGATGCTCTGCGTCACCTCAGGCTCAGAAATGACAGAGTCAGGTGACCGTGGACTGAATGGAACCTTTGTAACCATGAGTCAGGGGAATCGTTCTTCCTTTTAAGTTAATTTTCCTCAGGTATTTTGTCACAGTGACAGAAAGCTGACTTAACACACGTGGCAATCTGTTCTGTCTGCCTAGAGCACTCTTCCTCTCTATGTTTCCTTGTGGGAGGTTTACCTTGTCTTTTAATTCTGAGCTTGCGGAGTGACATTTGAAGTCTGACCTTCTTAAACTCCCTCTCCTTCCACTTTGTCCTCATGGCGCAGCTATCATAGTCCTTTGGGTGGCTGTGTGTCTTCCTCTGTGACTGCACTGTTGATAGTGTAGACAGTGTAGACTCATTTTTATGCTCTTAGTGCTTGACATGGAACAGATAAGATGCCTGCCTCCAAAGGAAGTCTTCAATTACTGTGTCTCCATATAATTGATGATTATACAGCCTTTAATATGCTTTCCAAGAGAATTCAGTAATATGGAAATATGCTTACTTTTTGCATGATAGAAAAAGTATTAAAAAACCCTATAAATACCATGATTCTAATTCCATCTTCATTTGGGTGCATTTTTACAATTATATGTGTATATACATGTATAAATATACATTCAGAGGGTAAAAGAAAAGCCTAGAAGAACACTAAAATCTATCTAATCTATCTTTCCTTCTCTTCTTAATTCCTTTTTTATTTTTAAAATTTTTTTTCTTTGTGGTACTGGGGATTGAACCCAGGGGCATTCTACCTCCGAGCTACACTCCCAGCCCTATTTTTTATTCTTTATTTTGAAACAGGGTCTCACTAAGTTGCAGAGGGCCTCACTAAGTAGCTGAGGCTGGCCACGAACCTGCGATCCTCTGGTCTCAGCCTCCCAAGTACTGGGATTACAAGCGTGTACCACCACGCCCGACTTAATTCCTTTTTTATGCATCTTAGAATCTTCTATTTTACTAATACATAGTTTTCTCTCTTCTCCATGGTAAACATGTTACTGATATAAACATGTTTAGATGAATGGCTGATAGAAACCATTTTATAAGATGGGGAACACACCTAAGCCAGTTAGAGTAAAATTTGGTGAAATCAAGCATTGTTAAATGGGTGTGTGGTGTTGTAACAAGAAAAGTTTATAATGATCTTGTTTTAATTTTCATCAACAGCTCAGGCGATATTCAAACTCTTGTACCTCTAGAAGAGAATCCTGTATTTAAAATTAAGAGCTATTGAGATCACAAAGGCTATGGGTTTAAGGTTAAAATTCTTCACTAACAGATCTCCCAGGAATTTATCCTCCCTGCACCCCTGGAATGTTGTATAGGAAAAGATTACTTAGGAGCCGGGCATGGTGGCGCACGCTTGTAATCCCAGTACTTGGGAGGCTGAGACAGGAGGATGGCAGGTTCGTGGCCAGCCTCAGATACTAGTGAGGCCCTCCGCAACTTAGTGAGACCCTGTTTTAAAATAAAGAATAAAAATTAGGGCTGGGGGTGTAGCTTGGAGGTAGAATGCCCCTGGGTTCAACCCCCAGTACCTCAAAAATTAAAAAAAATTACTTAGGGCATCAGAACAAGTCTTTGCCCTAGATGATGTACTATAGTTTTAAAAAGTAGACCAGAGAGATGATTAAAAAATGTGAGACTAACCTTAATGCATTGTCTAAGAAGAAAAGGCTGGGCAGTATTTTTTCCTCTTACTTGCTTATGGCCTTGTATTGGTGAGGGTTCACTAGATCAACAGAATCCACAGAATGAAAAAAAAAGATTTATTAGATCAGCTCACAATGTAGTCCTGAGTTTCGACTGCACGTGGAGAGTCAGAGGAATCAGCAGCTGGTCGGGCGGTCTAAGAGCTGGAGTCTTAGGATTGAAGCAACCACCAATTCAGTCCAGTCCAAGATGTGGAGATCAGGAAGCTCTTCGGAGAAACGACGGTGAAGTTTCAGCTCGAAGGCTGGAGGCCGACGATCTCAGACGAGAGCAGAAGATCAAGAAGCTCTTCAAGGAAACGGCAGAGTTGGAGACCGACGATCTCAGACGAGAGCAGACGCGTTTTCTTCAGGAAGAGTCACGGCTCCCTCTACGCAGCTTTCTCCTTCTTTTATCCAAGTCCTGCATCTATCAGAAAGAACCCTGCTGCCCACATTTAGGGCAGGACTTCCGGTTCCATCTGCTGTTACACAACCAAAGTCACATGATCTTAGGAGGGTCAAGTTGACAAACCAGACCAACTATCACAGGCCTGAAATACCATATTAACAAACCGTTTGCAGGAAGGTCCCTAAGATCATGAAACATACTCTTTCCCTTGCTCCCGTATAAGGAAAGAACGCACTTAATCGTGCAAGGGAAATGGCCAGCCCCGTACTCTGGGTACCCCTTTAGCTAGAACATTGTTGAATGGTTAGTCTTGGCCTTGGGGTCTGACAGCTGAGGGTGGACCTTGGCTTCATGATATATGACCAGTGGGCTGAGGTTCCATTTCTCCATGACAGTAATGGGAATCTAAGTACCTCCTTCATGAAGTTATGGAGTCTTGCCTGAGATAACGCAGGTCGAGTGCTTAGCGCAGTATCTGGTACACGCTGAATGCTCAGTGGAATTTGCTCCTCTACCCACCCATTTTTCTTTTAATTTTGTATTAGTACGTCGTCTTCGGCAGCTTCAGCATCTTCCAGTTTTTTTGTGGGGAGTTGGTGTCACAACCTTTTTAGAGTTGTCCTTTACTTTCTCCTCTTGGCTTGCTGCGATTTCCATATACAGTTGTCCCTTGGTATCTGTAGGGAATTGGTTCCAGGACTCCTGGTGGAAAGCCAAACCCACAGGTACCCAAGTCCCTCGTATAGAATGGCACAGTATCTACATAGAACCCATGAGCATCCTCTGTACACATTGAATCATCTCTAGATTACTTCTAATACCTAATGCAATGGATATGTGGTGTACATAAATATCTGCTACAGTATGTTGTTTAGGGAATCATGACAAGAAGGAAGTCTGTACATGTTCAGTGGAGAAACAATTTTCCCCCCAAATAACATAATGCTCAGCAAGTTTGGGATTTCGCGATAGGGATGCTCAAACAGCAAAGAAATATTCCCAAGTCTGACATTGGCCACATTTCTGGTTCCAAGCATTTTAGATGAGGGAAACTCAACCTGTAATTTCAATCCATGAATGGTTAACCCCACATATGCAGAATCGGCCGATGCAGAGGCTAGACTACATCGATCTCAGGTTTGAGTCTTCAATTAGACCCTAGACTCGGAGACCTTCGCTGCTTGGCAGTGTCTGTCTTTGCTCTCTTGTTACTGTCTCTTGTGCTAAATGTACTTTGGGCTAAGTATTTTCAATTCCTGATTCAAATGTTGCTCATGGACCACTATGTAGTTAAAAACCTACAAGTTAATAGCTGGGCATGGTGGTGCACGCCCATAATCCCAGTCCTTGGAAGGTTGAGACAAGAGGATCGCAGGTTCGAGGCTAGCCTGCAACTTAGTGAGACCCTGTTTCAAAATTACATATAATATAGGGCTGGGGATGTAGCTCAGAGGTAGAATGCCCCTGGGTTCAATTCCCAGTCCAAACAAACAAATACCCAAAAACTACACGTTGTAGTCATATAGTAAGTCCCAGTTGCTTCTTACCAGCTGTATGATATTGGGCAAGTTGCTTGTCTCTGAGGGAGATTCTCCACTATTCAATGATGTAGGGACAACAGTGCTACTTACCTTCTGGGTGACCTAGAAGATTCAGTGTAAACAATCTCTGAGAAGCTCCTAACAGAGGGCTAGATACACAGACAATGTTTTTCTTTCATAAGTCATTGCTGTGAAAAACTTGTCCAATCCTGCCGACTATGACATGGTCGTCTTTTATAGCATGCCACGAGGTCTTCTTTGTATATGAGACATGCCGGTATGCAAAAGGACACATTAAAATTCCACCTTATTAATTTAGGATACCCCCCTTATGAGGAAATCATGATCATTCTGTCAGGGCCCAGGCTGAAATTCACTTTGCCACTTTGCCAGTCCAGTGTGTGTGTGTGTGTGTGTGTGTGTTACTGGGGATCGAACCCAGGGGCATGCTACCTCTGAGCTCCACCCCAGTCCTATTTTTTTTTTTTATTTTGAAACCAGCTTTCACTAAGTTGCAGAGGGCCTCGCTAAGTAGCTGAGGCTGGCCGTGAACCTGCGATCCTCCTGTCTCAGCCTCCCAAGTACTGGGATGACAGGCGCGTCCACTCTTAAGGGAAAGCGGAAGGCCAGGGTGGGAAGGAAAATACTATGATCTGACCCAGTTTGTGCCCAGAGATACTTTCCTGAGGTGCATAACTCTTGTTTTGCTTCATACTAAGTAGTATGCAACTGACAAGATGGGATATGTTGCAAAGACAGTTTAATTTCCTTAAAAACTTTTCCCCACCATTTTAATATTTTATGACATCCTTATAACCTTGGAGGGAGGCAAGAATTGATAAATAGAAATATACTCGCAGACTCCACAGATTTGGTGATTATGCTGAAGCCATTTATATCTGGCTATTCTGGGTATTTTCATGATGCCAGATACCACCCTTGGAGCTGCTCAATTTTATGAACTTCGCGTTTCCCATCTACGTTTTAGAGTTTTAGTTGGGCGTGGTGGCGCACGCTTGTAATCCCAGTACTTGGGAGGCTGAGACCGGAGGATCCGGGTTCGCGGCCAGCCTCAGCTACTTAGTGAGGCCCTCCGCAACTTAGTGAGACCCTGTTTCAAAATAAAGAATAAAAATAGGGCTGGGGGTGTAGCTCGGAGGTAGAACGCCCCTGGGCTCAATCCTTAGTACTGCCAAAAAAGAAAAAAAGTTTTAGAGTTTGACATTACTTTCATATAAGCCTTCCATGGTTTCTTCCTAAGGAAAGAATGAGCTAGAGATTTCCTCCAAAAACTTTTTAAAAATATTTAATTAATTAATCTATTTTCGTGGTACTGGGGATTGAACCCAGAGGCACTCTACCTCCGAGCTACACCCCTTGCCATTTTTTTTATGTTTTGTTTTGAAACAGGGTCTAGCTAGGTTGCTCAGAGTCTCACCAAGTTGCTGAGACTGGTCTTGCGTCTGCGATCCTCCTATCTCAGCCTCCCAAGCACTGGGATTGTAGGTGTGCACCACCATACCTGGCTAAATATTTTAATTTTATGAGTGTGTAACAGGGAGGATAGTAGTGGGCAATTGAAGATGAGAATTAAAATTTAGACTGATGTCAACATAGTTTTGAAGTATATCGCACAGATCCTCAGCATTTAAAGTTTCTTAAGGGAGAAGAGAGAAATCAATTTAAAGACATAAAGGATGTCTGCAGTGTCCTCCCCCAGTAACTCTCTTCTGTGCAATTGCTCTGCCTTGCCCATGTGCCCAGCGACCTCCAGCATCTGTCTTTCAATAACTCCCTACCTTAGAAGGTGCCAGAAAGACAGAAAACCGGAAGCGGGGGAATTTCTCCATGGTCACCCTCTTACAGAGCTGTATGGTATCAGGCAAATACTTCCAAATACTTCTATGAATCTTAGTTTTCTTATCTATAAATTAGAAAGAATACTATGTAATTTATCAGACTGTATTAAGGATTAAAATAAATCCTCAGCTTCTCAGGATGTGTAGCACAGAAGGGTAGCCTGAGCTATATACTGAGCCGGGCGTGGTGGTACACACCTGTCATCCCAGTCCTTGGGAGGCTGAGACAGGAGGATCGCAGGTTTGAGACCAGTCTCAGAAACTTAGCGAGGCCCTCTGCAACTTAGAGAAACACTGTCTTAAAATAAATGAATAAAATAGAGCTGGAGGCGTAGCTCAGTGGTAATGCCTCTGGGTTCCATCCCCAGTACCACAAAAAATAAACAAACAAATGCTATATGTTTTACATGAGTACTATCAAGTCTCTAGAAAGTTCTACCATCTCCTTATTTATTTCCACTATGTGCCTTAAATTTCCTACGAAATATTGAGAGGATCTGATTATCACTGGGGAAGGACAGGCCCAAGGAATCCCGCCCACACCGGATTAGATCAAATCCTCAGCGGTTCATTTGAGAGCTCCCAAGAGCGATTCTAAAACTCAGCTTTAAAGAATCATTTTCTCCCCGCTAATCCCTTTTGGGTAAAAAAAAAAAAAGTGTATTTGTAAGCAGGGTGAGAGTGAAAAGATTGGGGTGAAAAAAGCATTTTTCAGTTGTACTTCGAATGCATCAGAAGTAGTTACATTCTCTTTTTCAGTGAAAAGAAAAGCAGAGAGTTGAGTTTTTCCCATCAAAACATTAGAAATCTGAAATGCTTTTTCCTCCAATTGTAAAACTACTAATGCTTTAGAAAATGAGTGAATGGATGAATGAATGAATGAATGAATACCAAATGATAGAAAATATCAACTTTGGTATGGTGTGCAAAAGAATTGGAGATGGTTCCTTTTGGCCAATCACACAGCCAGATGAGAAACATTGATAATCCAACATGGCACTGTTGTGGTTATTGGTGGTTGGAATCCGTTTGATGTGTCATTCGTTACATGGGTACATTCGGGAGTGCCTGTTTTAAGAAACTGCTCCAAAAATAACCTTGTAGAATCAGGTTAGAGATACACTCTATCCCCCGAGGGCAGCAGGAAGCAAAAGGGAAAATGGGAAATTAGAATGTGACCTGTAATCGTCACTCCACTGGTAAAGGTGGTGTCACCTCCATTATCAATGAGGGCTTAGTCTGCTATCTAATTTCACTGCTGTCTACCTTATCAAATTTAATTAAGTACAAATGAAGGAAGACTTGGTTGGGGGCAAAAAGTTCTATGTCATCTTGCTTTCTTAACAGGGACAGGGAAAAGTAAGCTTCCATAATTTATTTGTTTCTGTGGGATTGGGGATTGAACCCAGGGGTGTTCTACTTCTGAGCTACACCCCACCAGCCCTTGTATTTATTTATAATTATTAATTATTATTATTATTATTAATCATCGTTGTTGTTGTTTTGAAACAGGGTCTTGCTAGGTTGCTGAGTGTCTCACTTTATTGCTGAGGCTGTCCTTGAACCTGCGGCAGATCCTCCTGTCTCAGCCTCCCAAGTACGGGATTACAGGTGTGCACCGCCACGCCTGGCTAAATTTCCATACTTTAAAAAAGTGAAAGAAAGAAGAAAATTTCCACAAGCTGGCCTGGCAGGAGACATTGCTGGCATAAAAAAAAAAATTGGAATTTTCTTGTGCTTGCTATATATTCAAAATGGAGCAATGGTTGAACTATCTTCCTTCCTTCCTTCCTTCCTTCCTTCCTTCCTTCCTTCCTTCATTTCACCAATATTTTGGTGCCCATTCTGAGCCCGATTCAAGGCATTGCTTTGCAGAATAAACGACCCCTCCTCTCTGTAGCTGCTAGCTGCCCTGAGTCCCTTGCCTCAGTGCCCCTCCTCACGGGCCTTGCAGACTTAGCGGAGAAGTTGTTGAATGTTCTACTTACTCCAATTCTCTGGTCTTCTCTTGGGCTACAATTTATCCTGGGTCAATGGGAATTTGTGGATAGGCTGCATTTTTTTTTTTTTTGTGGTACCGGGGATTGAACACAGGGGCGTTCTACCTCTGCGCTATGCCCCCGGCCCTATTTTTTATACTTTTATTTTGAAACCAGGTCTCACGAAGTTGCTGAGGGCCTCTCTAAGTAGAGAGAGAGAGAGAGAAAGAGAGAGAGAGAGAGAGAGAGAGAGAGCGAGCGAGCTGAGGCTGGCCACGAACCCGGATCCTCTGGTTTCTGCCTCCCAAAGTACTGGGATTACAGGCGTGCGCCACCACGCCCAGCTAGGCTGCATTTTTTAAGTAGAGACACCAGAGGTTGTTCAGAACCATAAAAGAGTCCTGCGAGGAGGCTGGAAGGCTTTTGGGTGAAGCCATCAGTACAATGCAAAGTCCTGAATGTGCAGGGGAGTCTGACATGGGCCAGTCACAAAGCCGCCCCGGGGTGGAGGGTTTTATTTTTTGCTTTTTTTTTTTTTTGCGGTACCAGGAATTAAACCCAGGGGCCTTCTACCTCCGAGCTACACCCCCAGCCCTGTTTTTTATTCTTTATTTTGAAACAGGGTCTCACTAAGTTGCGGAGGGCCTCACTCAGTAGCTGAGGCTGGCCGCAAACCCCGATCCTCCTGTCTCAGCCTCCCAAGTACTGGGATTACAAGCATGCGCCACCACGCCCAGCTTCATTTTCTTCCCCCAAAATGAAGACTACAGGAAGGGATGCTTGGAACCCAGGTACTCACTGTTTTTCTCTTGCAGGTTGTTTATTTCAGCATCTGAAATTTCTCCCCACTTTCCTTACAAATGGGAAGGAAAACGATGTTTGTTTGTTTGTTTTTAAGTGATTGACAAAACAAGGGATGTGACGAGAGAAATCTCTCAGCCGGCCTCATCTGGACTCGCTTTCTGCTATCTCGTCCTTGCTTCTGCGCATCTGGCCCCCGTCTCATCTTGGTCCCTTTTGACAGTCTCATCATTTTATTGCTGGTGTGACAGCGTGTTCAGGGCAGCAGCTGCTATCTGAACAGCCTTTCTTTATTTCTCCGCCTTAGTTTTTCAAATGGGCCTTTTGTCCTCTACCTATCCTTTAAAATCCCCTCCTCCTCGCGTCTCCATGCAACCGGTCTTCTCCTAAACCTAGCTCCTTCTGTGACAAATGTCACAAGTGCATTTCCTGTGTAATCTCGAAATACTTAATTCCGCCAAACTATGTGCATATTATTATACTTGGATAAAAAGGCCAACTGTACAGAAGTTGTTCTGTTTTCTGTTAGTCATTTACTTAGCAGAGATGTCCACACTGATATACAGACTAGTGTGAATGTAAGCATCTTGACAGCTGTTAAAGAGGAATACCGTGATACATTTTGAAAACAGTCTATAGATCTGTATTTTACACTTGGATAGAGAATATGGATACCATTAGAAAAAAATCAGGTCTTAAACCTTACAGAAAAAGGAACGACATAGCCAGTGTATTCGTATATTGATATAAATTACCATGTTTCGTTATGCATGGGACATAGTCATACACCTTTTTTTTTCTTTATGTGAACATGATCTCATTTGGTTCTGGTCAATAATATTTAAAATATAGAAATACTGTTCATTAAAATATCTTAATTAAAATAGATATTTCTTCCTTTAGAAAAAGAACTCAAATCTCTTTAGGGCCTACTTTTAAAACGTAACATGCTAGAGCTGGTTTATTTGGGTGGTTTTCCTGGGTGTGCAAAATATTACCACTGTTACTAGCAAGAATTATAAAGGATACATTATTGCAAGTGTTCTAAAAAATCAGAACAAAACTAATTTATTATAGTTCCGTCTTCATTGTACACCACACGTTGGTGAGTTAAACACAACAAAATTATCTTTTCTTTTAAAAGTGTCTACTAAAGATAAAAAGAATAAGGTAACAAGTAACGTGGAGTTTGTTACATTTTAAAAAATCTGATATACATATTTCTATTGCCTGTTAGCTTGTTCTAAACCTCTTTAACTATTACAAAGAAAAAAAAATAGAGGAAAACCCAAAGAAAAAGTCATTGTTGAAAGGCAAACATTCAATTCAGTTGATACAACATTACAGTACAGTCAACTAACATCATTCAACGAAGGTAGCCAGGCTGGTCTTAGCTTCTTAAGTTAAAAGTCTGTCGACCAGATAGCTACAGAAGAAGGTTCGAAGCTGCTTCAAAACTGTATATTAGCTTTTTGGAGGGCGCGGTACTGTCTATGGATGGCTTCAGAAGTAGGAGTTATGCTACTCGTGAAAGCACAGGGTAACCCCAACCTGTCATTAATCATTTTATTGAGCGTGGTAGTTAGGACAGCATGACTGAGTTTAGCACAACAACTAACATAAAACAATAATAATAATAATAATATAATAATCATAATCATAATAATGATAAGAATAAAAACCAAACACAAGCTGGGAGCCCGGGAGTTGCTGCCAGCCGTGTCAAACCCTTGCGATACGCTATACTAAAAAAATTTTGAAATATCCACCCGTCCTCTCCGCTCTGCCACAAACTAGCAGAGTCACGGAATACAAAAGTCTTCAACGTGTTACTTTTTTTTTTTTTTTTTTTTTGCAGAATAAAGCAAAAACGTCTTTGTGCTCCTTAGTACCAGAAGCAAAATATCCGCTGGGTTACAACACGTAATAGCTTCTGGATGTGTCGACCTGGGTCGGCTTGGCGTCGGCACAGCCATCTTTGTCCTTCTCGCCGTCCCCGTCCCAGAGGTTGATGAGTGGCGGGTACAGCTCATTGAGCGGGATGGAAGAGGTCTTTTGCATATACTTTTTCAGGGAATGGTGGTAGTTTTTTCTCTTGAATCTTTTGGCAATGTACACAGCAATGGACGCCAGGCTGATGACGGCGAACATGGAGCCCATGACGGCAGCCAGGGCGGTGCTGGTTTCTTGATCCGAGATGTCCAGGGCGAAGGCGGCAGTTTTGGTCGTCACGTTCACGCACGACTTCTGAGTCTGCTGGTGAATGTTGGACACCGTGAGACACACTTCGTAATCCGTGGACGGCTGCAGGTGCGTGAGGTTGTACTCGTGCACGTCCACGGGGACCCTGGCCGTGTAGGTTATGTGGGGGTTGTCGATCTTCATGGTGGCTGACGACCATTTTAAGTTCGACGTCATGACATTGGAATTCACTTTCCAGGACACTAAAATGGAATGAGATTCTGTCTGCTTGACGTAGATTTTCAGCACCTGGGTACCATCCAGCAGGGTCCCATTAACCTTAATGGTGGCCACGCGCGTGTCCGCCCCTTGGACATTCTGGGCGACACAGGTGTACCTTCCCGAGTCTTCGATCTGGATGTTAGCTATTTCCAAGGTCCCTTCGCTGCTCAGCTTGTATTTTTCGGACAGGGTTCCCACGGTTATTTTATTCCCAAGAGGAGTGACCCAGTAAATCTCAGGTTCTGGTTCCGCCATGGCCCGGCAGTCTAGGAAAACCGTCATGCCGATGTCCAGGTTCAAGTGGTTGGGGAAGGTGTCGTGGGATATCATCGGGAGGCACTGTTCGTTGGAATCCTGGATTAAAACTTCCTTCACCTGCTGCCCTCTGTATTCGGGCGGCATGGCGCAGAACATGGATAAGGGCTCCATGAAGCGGATGTTGGTCTTGTTGGAGTTGATCCAGTGAATGACACAGTCACACCTCAAGGGATTGCTATGGATGCTGATCTCCCGCAAATTGGGAAGGGACTCGACGGTCTTTTGGTAGACAGCATTCAGCGCGTTGTTGTTGAGCATCAAGCTCTCCAGGGCAGGCACACTTCGAAAGGCCAAGCGGTGGATGTAAGAGAGTTTGGGGTTATTGGTGGCTTCTAGCTTGGTGAGTTCTGGCAAGTTATCCAGGGCGTAGCGGTCCACGGAAACGAGCTCCCCCATGTTATTGATTCCCAGTTCCTTCAACCGAAGCATATTTCGGAAGTCCCCTTCTTGGATTTTGTGAATGGGATTTTTGTTGAGGTCTAAGAATTTCAAATTCGGGACCTTTTGCAGGGCAAGCTGAGGGACTTTGATCAGCTTGTTATCATAAAAAGAGAGGCTCTCCAAGCTATCCAAGCCCACCAAGGCATTTCCAGGAATATCGGTCAGATACATTCCCGCCAGAACTAAGCTCCTCAGGTTTGAGAGGGGTCTGAAGTTCATATCCAAAATCCCAATCACTGGGTTCTCCCCAATCATGAGGATCTCCAGGTTGGGTGTAGAATCAAACCAGCGGCTGTCGATGACTTTCAATTTGTTGGAGTTGAGGTGGAGCCTTAGAAGGTTCCTTAAGCCCGAGAAGGCATTAGCGGAGATGCTACTGATCTGGTTGTGGTTGATGTAGAGCTCTTGCAGGTTGCAGAGGTCCTGCAGACAGTAATCTGTCATTTCCGTAATCTGGTTCTCCTCCAGATGCAGGGTGGTGAGCTGGGACAAGTTGGCCAGCCCCACCTCCTTAATGTTTGTAAAGTTGTTCTGGGAGAAGTCGAGCTCCGTCAGGTTGAAGAGCTGCTGAAGCTCGTCCACGGTCTTCGCGATGTTATTGCTCTGTAAGAGAAGCACTTGCGTGTCGCTCGAGAGGTTGCTGGGGATCCTCGTCAGGCGGAGATCGTTGCAGTCCACCGTGGTGGCTTCTCTGTAGGTGGACTGTGGGGTAAACCAGGGGCGGATCTCGCAGACACAGAGTTGGGGACACTCAGTATTCTGTAGGGAAGACTCGGCGAAGGAAGTCACCGCCAGCAAGCCCAGCACCAGTTGGCAAGCCGCTCCTACCGCCCTGATCCTAGCCATGCTGGCTTGCTGGACGAGCTGAGGTCCCGACCCGCGCGAGCTTTAACACAACGTAAGCACGATATGGTGACGGGCAGAACAGCCAGAAAACGTAAACATTCGAGCAAAATCCCGGTCGAAATATAGAGAAATCCACAGTCCAAAGGGATGAGTTGCTGGGCTTTTTTTTTTTTTTTCAAAAGGCAGGAAGCAATCTGAAGTCTCTTAACTGTCTCTCAATTCCAGGCATGGGCACCGCTCTTTGAGTGACTTCGGCCGATTCAGTCTGGAGACCAGTCTGCAAATTAGATCAGGAAAGGGGTTATGCTTAGCCCATTCACGTCCTACATTACAACCTCGCCTTGGTTTACTAAATAGGCATACTCACACGTCTAGTAGAAGGAATGTTTAAAATGCATTCAAATTAACAAGCTTTTATTTTTTTATTATTTTTTATTTTTTATTTTTTTGTGGTCCCGGTTATTGAACCCAGGGGCATTCTACCTCTGAGCTACACCCCAGCCATATTTTTTATTTTAATTTTATTTATTTATTTATTTATTTATTTATTTGCAGTACTGGGGATTGAACCCAGGGGCATTCTACCTCTGAGCTACACCCCAGCCCTATTTTTTATTTTAATTTTATTTATTTATTTATTTATTTATTTATTGCAGTACTGGGGATTGAACCTAGGAGCATTCTACCTCTGAGCTATACCCCCAGCCCTATTTTGTTTTTTATTCTTTATTTTGAGACAGGGTCTCACTAAGTTGTGGATGGCCTCACTAAGTAGCTGAGGCTGGCCGCGAATCTGGATCCTCTGGTCTCAGCCTCCCAAGTACTGGGATTACAAGTGTGCGCCACCACGTCTGACTTCTTTTTTATTTTGAAACAGGATCTCACTAAGTTGCGGAGCGCCCCACTAAGTAGCTGAGGCTGGCTGCGAACCTGAGATCCTACTATCTCAGCCTCCCAAGTACTGGGATGACAAGCATGCACCACCACGCCTGGCTAAATTAACAAGCTTTTAAATGGCAGGACACTCTATATACCTCAGATACTACACTAAAATTAGTTAATGATCATTCTTTCACCTTTATAATTGCCATGTGCTACTGGACAAAGCTATTACACACACACATACACACACACACACACACACACATATACACACACACATTCTTACTTAGGAATGCCCAGGAAAGCTTGTGGATGTTATTTTTTTAAGTCCAGGGAGGGAGGTGGGGAAGAGATTTCAAATTAATAATATTCAAATATTCAAGCTGGGCGTGGTGCCGCACACTTGGAATCCCAGTACTTGGGAGGCTGAGACAGGAAGATCGCAGGTTCGCAGCCAGCCTCAGCTACTTACTGAGGCCCTCCGCAACTTAGTGAGACCCTATTTCAAAATAAAGAATAAAAAATAGGGCTGGGGGTGGAGCTTGGAGGTAGAATGCCCCTGGGTTCAATCCTCAGTATTGCAAAAACAAATAATTTTTTAAAATAAATAATAGCCATTCAAATAATCCTTTGTTCATACATGAAGTTATCTGTATTGATGTAAACATTGTCTATGGTCCCTCTGGGGAGGGACCCGGGGTAACTCACACGACACATGCTGTGTGCGTGTATCTATCGGTCTCTCTGAACCTTACAGTGATGCATAATTGCAATGCACCAATTGACAAAAAACAAACGTTGACATTAGAAACTACATCTACTTATGGCTCCAAAAATTTAAAAATTATTTCTAGTAAAAGCAAAATATGAATGGTAGTTTATTAAAGGCTCAATGCAGCCGGGCATGGTGGTGCCCGCCTGTCATCCCAGTACTTGGGAGGCTGAGACAGGAGGATCTCAGGTTCGAGGCCAGCTTCAGCATCTTAGCGAGACTCCCTGCAACTTAGTGAGAACCTGTCTCAAAATAAAAAAATAAAAAGGGCTGGGGAGGCCGGGCATGGTGGCAAACGCTTGTAATCCCAGTACTTTGGGAGGCAGAGACCGGAGGATCTGGCCAGTCTCAGCTCTCTCTCTCTCTCTCTCTCTCTCTACTTAGTGGATCTGGCCAGTCTCAGCTCTCTCTCTCTCTCTCTCTCTCTCTACTTAGTGAGGCCCTCCGCAACTTCGTGAGACCCGGTTTCAAAATAAAGTATAAAAAATAGGACCGGGGGTGTAGCGCGGAGGTAGAACGCCCCTGGGTTCAATCCCCGGTACCGCAAAATAAATAAATAAATAAATAAATAAATAAATAAAATAGGGCCGGGGGTGTGCGCGGAGGTAGAACACCCCTGCATTCAATCCTCAGTACCGCAAAAAAAAAAGGGGGGGTTGGGGGTGTAGCTTGGAGGTAGCATCTCCCCGGGTGCAATCCCCAGTTACACGCGCGCGCGCACACACACACACACACACACGCAGTACATTTTTAATTATTTACATTTTAATTAATGCCTCACTTGTTTGCAAGAATTCTTTCTTTTCCATATGGTACATGCTGTCAATAGTATATTCAGCCAAAGCTTTTCTAGTTCAATTATTTTTATGCAAAAAATTAATTTAATACAACTATGAAAGGAAAATATCACTTTTCCCCTACATTCTCATAGCATACCTGATCCTGACTGAACAAATAAAAGGGATCTATTCTATCATACCACTGGTCTTCACTAAAAAA
The DNA here is from genome assembly GCA_004027185.1 of Glis glis. Classification (NCBI taxonomy): domain Eukaryota; kingdom Metazoa; phylum Chordata; class Mammalia; order Rodentia; family Gliridae; genus Glis; species Glis glis. Next base: position 31,460 of record PVJS01016000.1, read on the forward strand.
CACAAATATATACTTAATACATGTATCTGTAAAACATATCTCACATACATAGTTTCATTAATATCATGGAAATGTCGCCAGCCGTGTAATAGCTGCAGGCAAAGGATATGTTATTTAATCTCTTGAAGACTAAAGTTTCTTTAACTTATACAATAGGATTGGTCATAAAACGTGCCTCTCTTATCAAAGGATTACTAATCATAGGATTACTGACACAATTCAAAGAATCTATGTAAAGCTCTCAGAACGGTGATTGGCACCTATTAAATACGCAGAAAAGTTCATTACATTTATTATTTATTATCATGTTACCATATCTCATCCATTTTAGTTCTGGGTAAGTAGGAGTCATCAGAGAACAGGTAAAAGGAGGAAAGTTGAGGAATCTTAATTCTATTGACTATCATCTGATTATTAAAAGTAGGAGGCTGGGGCGTGGTGGCACACACTTGTAATCCCAGTACTTGGGAGGCTGAGACAGGAGGATTGCAGGTTGGAGACCAGCCTCAGCAACTCAGTGAGACTCTCAGCAACCTAGCAAGACTCTGTTTCAAAGCGAAAAAATAAAATAGTGCTGGGGGTGTAGCTCAGAGGTAGAATGACCTTGAGTTCAATTCCCAGTACTATACAACAACAACAATAATAATAATAATAATAAAAATAACAACATAAAAGTAGGGTTATGTTTCCTTATACTTTTCTTGTTATAATCAACTTCAGCTTTGTGTACCGAGGAAACTTCAGCAACTAGTGTTTTCTAGATTCAATAAAACAGCACATATAATGTGCTTAAAGCCCTGTGCTCAACACACAGCAAGCTCTCACTTTCTGTTATCGTTTAACTTTGCAAAAAATAGTTGTCCTTGTGATCAACCAAAAAATATAAGACAAATAGCCAGTACTAAAACTTAGTCCTACAACGTTTTTTGTTTTATAAAATATGCGAACCAGGTGGGCATGGTGGCGCGGGCCTGTAATCCCAGTAATTGGGAGGCTGAGACAGGAGGATCGCAGGTTCGAGGCGAGCCTCAGCCACTTAGCGAGGCCCTCTGCAACTTAGTGAGACCCTGTTTCAAAAATAAAATTAAATTAGGACTGGGGGTGTAGTTCAGAGGCAGAATGCTCCTGGGATCAATCCCCAGTATCACACACACACACACACACACACACACACACACATGCCTAAATGTAAGACCTCAAACTATAAAACTCCTAGAAGAAAATAAAAGGGGAAAGCATTAGTACACTGGGTTTGGCAATGGTTTCTTAGCTATGACACCAAAAGAATGGGCAACAAAAGAAAACAGACAAATGGAATGACCTCAAACTCAGAAATGTCTATACACCAAAGGAAACAACAATAAACAAAGTGGAGAGGAAACCTCCAAAACAGGAAAAAAAAAATTTTGAGTCATGTGTCTGATAAGGGAATGGTAGTCAGACTATATTAGGAACTCTTATAACTCAACAACAAAATAGCCTAATTAAAAACTGGCAAAGGTTTTATACAACTGACCAGCAAGCATATAAAAAAAATGCTCAACATCACTAGTCATAAAAGAAATGCAAATAAAAAACCAAAATGAATTACTATTTTATGCCAATTAGAACGGCCGCTATCAGAAGAACAGAAAACAATAAGTATTGGGGAGGATGGAGAAGCTGAAATCCTCTCCTTGTGCACTGTTCTTGTGAATGTGAAATGGTGCAGCCATTATGGAAAACAATATGAAAGTTTCTCCAAAATCCGAAAGCACAGGCAGATGTGGTGGCACACATCTGTAATCCCAGTACTTGGGAGGCTGAGGCAAGAGGATCGCAGGTTCGAGGCCAGCATGTAGTAGCTTAGCAAGACCCTGTTTCAAAAATACAAAGTAAAATAGGGATGGGGGTATAGTCCAGAGGTGTAGCCCCTGATTTCAATCCCCAATACCAAAATAAATCACCCTAAAAACACAATGACCATATAGGATCCAGTCATTTCACTTTTGGGTGTCTAGCCAAAATAATTTAAGGCAAGATCTCAAAATGATATTCACACACCCATGTTCATCGCAACATTATTTACAATCACCAAGAGGTAGAAGCAGCCCAGAAGTCCCTCAGTAGATGAATGGATAAGCCGGGCATGGTGGCACAAGCTTGTCATTCCAGTACTTGGGAGGTCAAGACAGGAGGATCGCAGGTTCAAGGCCAGCCTCAGCTACTTAGTGAGGCCCTCCACAACTTAGTGAGACGCTATCTCCAAATAAAGAATAAAAAATAGGGCTGGGGGTGTAACTCAGAGGTAGAATCCCCAGCACCACAAAAAAAAAAAAAATAGGAAGTAGAAAGGTGGTTGCCAAGAGCTGAGGGGGGAGGGAATCAGCATCTAATGGGTATAGAGTTTCCGTTTAGAAAGATGAAGGCGTTCTAGAGCTCTGTCATCAAACAATGTCAGTATACTTACAACTGAACTGTATCCATACTTAAAAATGGGAGATGGTCAATTTAATGCTATGCATTTTTTTAACCACAGTAAAGAAGGCTAATTCATTATAATTCAGGCCAGCTTTTATCACACTTCCAAATTGATTATCTTAAATACTACAACAAATAGAAGGCTGGCATAGACTTTTTACAAAGTACAGTGGCTTTGTTCTAGAGCTAACTGGCTAACTCTGTCAAATGTGAGAAGAAAAATGTCCTGCTAATTACCAGAATGATGTCCCACAAACAAGCCTGTCAGTTTAAAGAAACAATCCCTGAAGGAACAAAGCAAGGCTTTAAAGGCCCAGAGTTGGCAAGCGACACATTTCAAAAGAGGCACGCAATTATACAATTACACTTGGTGCTTCTGTTTGCCAACAAGATATGTTTGGGACACTCTGCTCTGAATATGAAATTCCAGCAGAAAGGGAAACGGGATGCCTGGTCACCTCCATCCGTGAACTTGGCCTTGGCACTCATCGTCCCCAGGGAAATACTATGGACGCGATGTTCGTGCGACAGAACGACAGTAATAGGTAGGACTTTAGGTCGGGATCCGTAGGCACCCAGTTCTTAAGGAGTTGGTCAAAAAGAAAGATGCACTCACGATAGCATGATGATTTTGTGAATTCTTGTTATTAAAAAAAAAAAAAGAAGCCAGTCATGGTCCATGCCGGTCATTCCAGTACTTGAGAGGCTGAAACAGGAGGTTCGCAGGTTTGCAGGCAGCCTCGGCAACTTAGTGAGACCCTGTTTCTAAGTAAGAAATAAAATAGGGCGGGGGGGGGTAGCTCAGAGGTAGAATGCCCTCGTTTCCATCCCTAGTAACACACACACACACACACACACACACATACACACACACACACACACACACACACAAAATAGGCCAGGCGTGATGGTGCACTCTTGTAATCCCAGTACTTGGGAGGCGGAGACTGGAGGATCCAGGTTCGCGGCCAGCCTCAGCTACTTAGTGAGGCCCTCCGCAACTTCATGAGACCCGGTTTCAAAATAAAGGATAAAAAAATAGGGCTGGGGGGTATAGCTTGGAGGTAAAACGCCCCTGGGTTCAATCCCCGGTACTGCAAATAAATAAATAAATAAATAGACAAATAAATAAATAAAAATAAATATCAGGCAGCTCTTGGGTTGTGCAATGAACTCTCATGGGGGGATCCAGTGATTAGAATTCAAACTCTGACTTACTGGATGTGTTTCCATCGCTGAAAGTAAGGCTAATTATACAGTCTTCATGCATGAAAATTATGATACAGCAACCTCTGTGAAAGTATTCAGTCAAGAGCCTTGGAAAGAGTCCAGCCCACAGCGGGCCCGCAAATACTTATGGGAATCTCTGGGACTTGAGGTTTGTTCATTACATTTCATTCTCGCCCTGCTATTAGGAGGAACTCAATGAGCAAATCCACTTAAAGTTCCTTTAGCACAACAGATGTTTGGGAGAGTCATTATTATTATTATCATTACTGTTATATCATCAACTAGTATTATTGGAATGAATAGGGTTAGAAATCCAGAGACTAAATGTTATATCAGAGCCAAATTGAAACCCTATGAGGGCAAGCAGATTATAAAACATAAACCGTGGACTGGTGGTATATCTCAGTGGTTAGAGCGCATGCCTAGCATGAGAGAGGTCCTGGGCTCCATCCCTAGCAAGGAGGTAGGGGGAAAAAGAAAGAGAAGAAAGAGAAAAAAGAGAAGAGATAGAGAGAAAGAGAGGAAGGAAGGAAGGAAGGAAGGAAGGAAGGAAGGAAGGAGGGATGGAGGGAGAAAAAGAGAGAGAAAAGAAAAAAGAAGGAAAGAGGGGGAGGGAGGGAAGGAGGGGAAAAAGAGAGAAAGAAAAGAAAAAAGGAGGGAGGGAAGGAGGGAGAGAAAAGAAAGAAAGAGAAAGAAAGAAAGAAGAAAGAAAGAAAGGGTAAAAGAAAGGGAAGGGAGGGAAGGAAGGGAGGGAGGGAAGGAAGGGAGTAAAGGAGGAAGGGAGGAAGGGAGGAAGGGAGGAAGGAAGGAAGGAAGGAAGGAAGGAAGGGAAGAGAGAAAAAGAAAGGGAAGGAAGAAGGAAGGAAGGAAGAAGGAAGGAAGGAAGGAAGGAAGGAAGGGAGGGAGGGAGGGAGGGAGGGAGGGAGAGACCCCGCAAACCTCCAACCTGGAATACTGCCATTTCATAGACAGTGTAGTCTAATAATGAAGAACTAAACCTTTTATTGTGATGAAGAAAAATGCCTTCTTAAGACGTTCGCTTTTATATGCATACTTTCTTTGGTAGAAAAATTCATACCAGATAGAAAGTATTCTGAAAAACCATTCCTTGAGCTCTCTCGGTCTCTAAATAGTTCCAGGACTAATACAGCATTCAAATTTACTTATTTTCCTTTGGAAATGGCTTAAATACCAGAGAAGTGGGATTTTGTTCTATCCAGCTTTCCTTCTGGCTCTATAAGGGTTAAAAAAAATGCACTGCCTCAGCTGGGCGTGGTGGCCACACTTGTAATCCCAGTATTTGGGAGGCTGAGACAGGAGGATCACAGGTTCGAGGCCAGCCTCAGCAACTTAGCGAGGCCTTCCGCAACTTAGTGAGACCCTGTTTCAAAATAAAAAATAAAATAGAGCTGGGGGAGTAACTCAGAGATAGAATTCCCCAGGGTTTACTCCCCTGTAAAACACACACACACAGCCAGGTGTTGGTGGTGCATGCTTCTAATCCCAGTACTTGGGAGGCTGAGACAGGAGGATCCGGGTTTGAGGCCAGCCTCAGCTACTTAGTGAGGCCCTCCGCAACTTAGTGAGACCCTGTTTCAAAATAAAGAATAAAAAATAGGGCTGGGGTGTAGCTCGGAGGTAGAATACCCCGGGGTTCAATCCCCAGTACCTCAAAACAAAACAAAACACACACACGTACACACGTACACACACACACACCCTGCATTGCCTCAATTACAAACTCTTTTTGTAGCTGCACCCATGGGGTGCAAAGTAGAGCCAGAGTTCAGTGTGTGGAGTGACCTTGTAGAAGAACCCCCGTGCTTAAGAGCCACCCTGCCTTCAGTTGCAGGCACAAGTGTTGACTGTCTGTCCACACTCCCAAGGGCTTTAAGCTCTTTGAAACAGGAGAATAGTTGGCCGGGCGTGGTGGCGCATGCCTGTCATCCCAGTACTTGGGAGGCTGAGACAGGAGGATCGCAAGTTCACAGCCAGCGTCAGCTATTTAGTGAGGCTCTTTGCAACTTAGTGAGACCCTGTTTCAAAATAAGAATGAATGAATGAATGAATGAATGAGCAAATAAATAAATAAACAAAATAGGGCTGGGAGTATAGCTCACAGGTAGGATGTCCTTAGGTTCAGTCCCCAGTACCACACACACACACACACACACACACACACACACACACACAACCAACCAACCAACCAAACAAACAAACAAACAAAAAAGCCCAGGAGAATAGCTTAGAGTTAAGAGTGCAGCTTCAAATTTAGCTCTGGGACCTTGGGCAAGTTCTTGAAACTTTCTGTCTCAGTTTCCCTTTATATATATATAAAGGGAAATATATATATAAATATAAATATATATATATGTATATATATATATTTTAATAAAATGGAGATCATAAAACCTACTTTGCAACAGAAGGGAGAGAATTAGAATGAGATATGAACTCGAAAGTTTTTGGCAGAGGGCCCAGTACACAGCAGGGGCCCAATAGAAGTTAGCTATTGTTATTTACAAGGTATTGTATTTACAAGGTAGCCTAGTTAGCTATTGTTACTTGCAAGGTTCAAGGTCTCCTATGGAACCCGCATCTTTGCATGGGCCTTGAGATAGCGAGGAAGTCCAGGGCGGTCACTATCAGTAGAGGATGTGTCTGTGCTGTAATGACCTACAAGCTCAGAACCTTAAGGTAGATGGCTATTGCAGGTGGAGCCAGAGAGAGATTCCAGCAAATTCTTTTTTTTTTTTTTTTGCAGTACCGGGGATTGAATCCAGGGGCGTTCTACCTCTGTGCTACGCCCCCGGCCCTATTTTTTTATACTTTATTTTGAAACCGGGTCTCACGAAGTTGCGGAGGGCCTCACTAAGTAGAGAGAGAGAGAGAGGGGGAGAGAGAGAGAGAGAGAGAGAGAGAGAG
>PVJS01016001.1:0-38072 GCA_004027185.1 Glis glis
CAGGGGCATTCTAACCTCCAGGCTCCACCTCCAGCCCTATTTTTTATTCTTTTATTTTGAAACAGGGTCTCACTAAGTTGCAGAGGGTCTCACTAAGTAGCTGAGGCTGGCAGTGAACCTGGATCCTCCTGTCTCAGCCTCCCAAGTACTGGGATTACAAGTGTGTGCCACCATGCCTGGCTACACACCCAGCTTTTGTCTATATTTTTTAAACTAAGGATCCTGGACTGGGAGTGTAACTCAGTGGTAGAGCGCTTGCCCAGCATACACCAGGCCCTGGGTTCAATATTGAACACCACCAAAAAAAAAAAAAAAAAAGGATTTTGCTAATACTTCATTCCATTAGAAAATTTGTTCATAATTTATAAAAATAAGTACAAAAGACTGTCAGTATCTATTCTCTTTTACTCTTAAAGGTTCATTTTTTTCCAAGCAGAAAACTCTAAATAGTTAGGAAAGCTGAGGGGGATCTAATTACCAATTAAAAGTTTTTTTAGATATAGTAAATGGCAGGAGTTCCTACACATTTATTAATGACTATTAGCACGTATTGCTCACGGAGGTTGCCAATCCAAAGAAAGAGGCACATAAAGTCACTGTTAAGCGGCTGTTTACCAGTCTTTTTGGAAACTTAGTTAAAAACCTATTTGCAGAGTAATGCATTTTAAGGGAATCATGAAGCTCTCTGCTATTTATTACCTAAGACCAATATATCTGAACCAGAGTATTTGCTGAGAAGGCGAACTGGAGACTTCTGTCTGCGACCCCGTGGTCAGCTGGTCTGTTCCTTGCATGGACAGTGTTTTTACCTGTTGTACTCATTGTTTCTTGCTTAGACAACTCTTTCTTCTCAGATGGAGTAATTTGTAACTAGAACCATTCATTTATTATGCTGAATGGATTTTGAAAATATTGTATGTCTCTTTGTAGCATATCTCACTTTAAATGATGATTTTTTAAAAATATAAAGTGAAGCCAGGCTTGGTGACGCATGCTCGTAATCCCAGTACTTGGGAGGCTGAGATTGGGAGGCTGAGATTGGAGGATCGCAGGTTCAAAGCCAGCCTTGGCAACTTAGCGAGACCTTGTTTCCAAGTAAGAAATAAAATCGGGCTGGGGGTAGAATGGAGGTAGAATGCCTTTGGGTTCAATCCCTAGTACCCTTCCCACACACAAATTATATATATGTGTGTATGTGTGTGTGTGTGTGTGTGTGTGTGTGTGTGTATTATACTCTAAGAAAATCCAGTATTCAGAAACCATTTTCTCATGCATGTAGAGCTATCTGTACAGTAAATACAAACACTGCTGGGGTTTTCTTGAAATGTGTGCTGTCCTTGTGAGTGTGAGTGTTCTATGAATGCATTTGTGGCAGGCTTGGGAGGAGACGAAGGGGAGCAGGCCACGCAAAGAAACAACACGAGAGCAATGGCTGCTCAGGAGATGAGTCAGAGGAAGAACAGTCGTCACATCAGAAATGGAGCTATATTCAGCTCAATACAATCCAGCTGACATTTAGGCCAGATTTAAGAATATAGTGATTACATAAAACAGAAAGCAGATTAATCATTTCAGTGATATAAACGTGAAGTCAAAAGTTTTGAACTCTCATTTCTGAGTTTTTCGTGGTTTTTTTGTTGGTTGGTTGGTTTTATTTTGTTGCAGGGCTAGGAATGAGCCTGGGGCCTTGTGCATGCTTGTCACATGCACTTCCACCAAGTTACACCCCCAACCCTCATTTTTTTTTTTTTTTTTTGCGGTACTGGGGATTGAAATCAGGGGCATTCTACCTCCGAGCTACACCCCCAGCCCTCATTTTTTTTTTTTTTACGGTACTGGGGATTGAAATCAGGGGCATTCTACCTCTGAGCTATACCCCCAGACCTATTTTTTATTCTTTATTTTAAAATAGGGTCTCACTAGGTTGCGGAGGGCTTCACTAAGTAGCTCAGGCTGGCCACGAACCCGGATCCTCCCGTCTCAGCCTCCTGAGTACTGGGATTACAAGCGTGCGTCACCATGCCCAACTCCTCATTTCTTTTAAAATATACTTTGGTATAACTTTTTTTATATGCTTTTATTGGTGCATTATAGTCTCACATCATAATGTAAATCATGTTGACAATGACATACATACATACACACAGCACTTTGTGTCCCCCCACCTCCCCATGTCCCCTCTTCCCAATACAGAGTACTGAGATTGACATTGGTATTTTCACATATGTACGCGTAGTCAATGGTAGTAATTCCATGGAATTACAACCTAATATTTAAAAAATAAATAAAGATTGTAGGAGCAGACTTTTAACCCTACTAACAATGAAAATATTCCATAAAATTATAACTTTTCTTTAAAAAAGCAAATGAGCCCCAAAACCTGGTCAGATGAGGCTGTCAGGTGGGAACAGTGGTTCTGCGGCAGTGCTGGGCACTTCTGGCCTTTGTAGAGTCCTTACTATTTAATAGGAGATATCAGAAATGAAGGAAAGGTGTGTAAGAGGTGGCCGTGAAAGTCCTTGTATAGGGAGTGTTTTTTGGGTGCTCACTAATAGTCACCATCCTGGCGTATACCCCAGATAAGGATTCCTCTACTACCTGTTTACCTGATTTCGTCACCTTGACTGGTAACTTTTGCTCCTCTGTTTTAGGTGTGAGCACTTCCGGTCCATGTTCCAGTCATATTGGAATGAGGACATGAAGGAGGTGATAGAAATAGATCAGTTCTCTTACCCCGTGTATCGTGCCTTCCTCAAGTACCTCTACACAGACACTGTGGATCTGACGCCTGAAGACGCCATAGGTACCGTGGCCTCGGGACACTGGCCAGGCCGCGTGCTCAGGAGTACTCCTCACAGCTTAGAGTAGCGAGGTGTAAGAAGCTGCAGGTGTATTGGCTTTTACATGGTTTTTTTCTTTTTTCAAGGTTGAAGTAAATGTCTTTAAAAACAGTATTGTGAGCCAGGTATGGTAGAACATGCCTGTAAACCAGTACTTGGGATACTGAAACAGGGGGATTGCAAGTTCGAGGCCAGCCTCAGCAACTTAGCAAGACCCTGTTTCAAAATAAAAAATAAAATAAAAAAGGGCTGGAGATGGAGCTCAGAGTAGAATGCCCTTGGGTTCAATTCTCAGTACAAAAAAATAAATAGTATTGTGTAGGTATCATGGTTAATAATTATGGACGCAGTTTATAACTGGACTATTTTAATTTTTCACATAAAGTGTAAGTTACTGCTAGATTTAGCATTTTTTGGGGGAAATTCCATTTTCTTCCTTTTATACTATAGAAGAAATTATCTCAAATGAGTATGAGAGAGGTATGTTTTTGGAGGTGGGAGAGATAGGAAGAAATTTTATTTACTCATATTCAGAATATTATTTGCTAAGAAACTTCTGCTGACTTATCTATATAACTGTTCACTAAAATGAAATATGTATGTTTATAACTTATGGGAAATTACCATTAACTAGATTAAGCTTTCCACACTTTATACTTCTAGGTCTTTTGGATTTGGCGACATCTTACTGTGAAAACAGACTGAAAAAGCTCTGTCAGCACATTATCAAGGGAGGAATCACGGTGGAGAATGCCTTCTCACTGTTCTCTGCTGCAGTCAGATATGACGCGGAGGTAACATAAAACAGTCAGGCAGAGCCGCCCGTACCTCGCTGTGCTCACCCCTGTTCTCTCCTGTGACCTGAGGGCAGCATGAGTCACTTCACCTCTGTTTAGCAGCTCAGTGAACTAACTGATCCTTAAGAAATGAAATCTGGCCTTCTTCCTTCTGTTTATTGTTTCAACATGGGTTGTTCCTCTACTTGCATCTTTAGCTGAGAAAAGAGCCCACTGCCTCCCCGCAGCTGCATACAGGTTGGAACGTGAACCGCCGCGCCACCCGTCACCCTACTGGACTGCCGGCTGTGGGCTTTAGTTCCTAGTCTTCCCCAGTGTCAGCGTTTGTTTTTCAAGATCCACTGCTGTCTCCCCAACTCTGCCCTGTCAGAAGCCCAGGACGCCATATGATTTACATCTGTGTGTGCTCTGGAATTCTGTCATTTTCTGATTACAACTCAGTTACTCTTGTGTTAGGAACTTGCAGTGAACTCCTTTTTGCTTGTTTTCGCTAGACTTAGTTCTTCATCTGGGGTTCTCAGATCTCTAGAGAGACTGAATTACTGGGCTTTGGGGAGTCTGAAGTTTTGTGTTTGTAAAAGGGGTTTTCTTGAGGTTAAGAAGCACAACTTCACCAGGCACTGTGTCGCAAGCCTGTAGTCCCAGTACTTGGGAGGCTGAGACAGGAGGATCGCAGGTTCAGGGACAACCTCAGCAAGTAGTAAGACTCTCATCAACCTAGTGAGACCCTGTTTCAAAATTAAAAATGAAAAAATAGGGCTGGGGATGTAGCTTGGAGGTAGAGTGCCCCTGGGTTCAAATCTCCAGTACCACAATAAATAAATAAATAAATAAATAAATAAATAAATAAATTAAATAAATAATAAATAAACAAATAATAGGGCTCAGAGATAGAATGCCCCTGGGTTCAATCCCCAGTACCACAAAAAAAAAAAAAAGAAAAAAGAAAAGAGAAAAAAGCAGCACAGCATCAGATTGTAAGCGCCTGGAGCGGGAACTGTACCCTACTCACCTGTGCACCATGGTGCCTGGCACGAATTATACACCAGATGGTAAATGTTTGTGGAACTCAGTGAACCAGTGTGACCCGAAGGATGCAGTAAGGAATATTTGGTTAGGCTGGTGTGTTCGGTTTTGCAAATATAGAGAGATTAAAAGGTGGAGAAGTTCAAGATGTCTAGCTAAGGCTGGTATGTGCAGCTACTTGTTAGCCTGTTTGTGTGTGTATGTGTAGTGCGTGTGTGTATGTGTAGTGCGTGTGTGTGTGTGTGTGTGTGTTACTAGAGATTGAACCCAGGGCCATTGTTCCTCTGAGCTATCTCCTGTCCCAGGCCTATTTTATTTTTTATTTGGAAACAGGATCTTGCTAAATTGCTGAGGCTGGCTTCAAACCTTCCATCCTCCTGACTCAGCCTCCCAAGTACTAGGATTCCAGGTGTGTTCCACCGTACCCGGTTTCATGTTAGCCTAGTCTTAATAGGTATTTTGTCATCAGTTGACAAGGGAATTTATCAAAAGATCTGTGCTGTTGCCTTTGAGGTCTAAACAGGATAAACTCTAGAATCTGCCAAACTTAGGGACTGAAGTTGACCAGTATGTCCTGTGTTTTCAAAATGTATTCTATTTTTGTTTGAGGTTATGCTATGATTATAAATATTTGATAATATGCAAAGTCAGCTATATTTGACCTTAACAAATGGAAGGATGATCAAAGTAAATATTTTCTAATAGAAAACAGAGGTATGTTTTTTTTTCCTTACCCTTCCTGTGACATCTTGGACCTCTTTATTAGAAATGCTAGTTCTTTGGATTTTATTTGCACCCAATGATGTAATTTTAAATAGGGTCAGTACTTCTCTCCATTTGGCAACTGACTCCAGATTCTTCCCTGTGCCTCTCCATGTTCCTCCTCCCTGTTCACAAGTTCCATCCCCTGGTCTAGGACCTTGCTGACTTGTAGCAGTCAGAACACCCTGGGTAGAGACAGACATCTCAGCCCTAGTTGCTGGAAATTTCCGCACCTTCTACTAAAATATATCCCAGAAGGTTTACAGAAAAAGCCTTAAGTCACTTCTACTAGTACTAGCCGATCCTTTGCTGGCTTCCATTTTTCTCATATTAGGTATAAGCACATTAAAAACTGTTCCTTTAGAGAGTACAAATTATAGCCGGGCATGGTGGCGCATGCTTGTAATCCCAGTACTTTGGGAGGCGGAGACTGGAGGATCCGGGTTCGCGGCCAGCCTCAGCTCTCTCTCTCTCTAGAGAGAGAGAAATATATTTACACAGATCTTCCAGTCAGAGAGAGCTCTCTCCAGAGAGAGCTCTTCCTGTCTCTCTCTCTCTCTCTCTCTCTCTCTCTCTCTCTACTTAGTGAGGCCCTCCGCAACTTCATGAGACCCAGTTTCAAAATAAAGTATAAAAAATAGGGCCGGGGGTGTAGCGCGGAGGTAGAACGCCCCTGCGTTCAATCCCTGGTACCACAAAAAAAAAAAAAAAGAGTACAAATTATGTGACTTCTTGAGGCCTGCCACAGTGTGGGCCTAGAGCCAGCACTAAAAAATAAATGTTGAATTAATGAATGAATATATTTGAAACACCTTGCTGCGAAGGGTTGCTTTAAAAAAGTATCTAAAACAGCTAACCTTAAATTCTGCAAATATTACAGATTCAGCGTAGAAAATTAGAAAACAAAAGACAAAAAGAATTGCTTCTTTCTATGGTATATTTTTTAGGTTCTGATATGAGCTATATAATTTAATGTACTTTGACATTTTATTTCCTTAATACTATAGAGTGTAGTAAGTAAATAACTAGTATTTAGAGTACAAAACCACTTAGTAGCTTCCATCACTTAATACATGTAATAAGTCATATTGGATATTAACTACAAAAACTAATTTCAGAAGCCCAACTCAGGATACTAGATGAATTTGCCTTGTCACTAGGTCAAAATGCTAGTAAGATGGAGACTCCCTGCTTCTCATGTTTCTTTTCTATTCTATAAAAGTTATTGTGGCTCCTTCGTGCCCCCTTTTGACAGGATAACTTGAAGCGAATGTACAGCAAAATGTGTGGACTCAGTAGTTAAAATGATTTAAAAAAGCAAGCTAGTTGGAGCCCTCACATTCTGAATCCATTGTCAAACTTTTTATAAGTTTTATAAAGGAAGGACTTGTAGAAAGAGTGCTTACATAGTCCTGAAAAAATATTGACACCAAGGAAGAAAATGGGAAAAAATACGGTCCCCAGATAGTTCAGTATCATACATATTGTAAAAATTTTGAAATGTTTCTATTTATATTGATTCTTTTCAGGAAATCCCATCCATTTGTGGTAAGAGCTTTTAGCGTGATTTGCTCTAATATATCTAGTCTCTTGTATACATTCCAGGGGCCCAATTGATTTAATTAATGCATGTTCCAACATTTGAAGGAACAAACAACATTAGACTTTTGCAGTGAGTGAAAGGAGGAAAAGCATAGGCAGAATCAATTTTTAGATTGTCCTGGTTCATTAGTACCTGAACCTTCCTTTCTGAATGTTGATAGTTGGTGATTTCCATTCGTCTGAATGGAAGATCTGTGTAAATATATTTCTCTGGGGTTGACTATGTGACATTAATGGGGTGGAAGTTGTAGTATATTCTTTGGAGCTGTAAAGGTGAAGTCACTTTTTGGGGTGAAGTGAATTTTGGGGGATTTTCTTTTTACTGTATCACGTTAGGTTGACCACAAATCTTCCTTCATTTTCTGTTTCTAAAGTTTTCCTTAAAATTGCCCTACACCTTAACATTTTTTTCTCATTTCTTGAATGGAACAAAATATATGGACTTAAGTGGCATTCTGCTTTGCATAGCGATGTCTTGATTATAACACATTAGGTATAAACACATTTAACCGTTCCCCCAGGTGCTCGTGTGTGTTGTAGGCTCTCCCTGCAGTTAGGGGAGCCATTGCTCTCACTGTGCATTCCTGGCACCAGCCTGTGGCCCCTCCCTTGCCTAGCTTGAGGGTTCTGCCCTCTCAACAATCTGTTCTGGGTGGGGGGTGAGAGTTGGGATGAGGGGTTTGGAGAGGAGTAATTGAATCAAAGTTAATAAACAAAGGCTTTTTCTTGTTTTTATTTTTTGTCATGTGTGTCCAGGATTTAGAAGAATTCTGCTTTAAGTTTTGCGTCAATCATTTGACGGGAGTTACACAGACTGCAGCATTTTGGCAAATGGATGGCCCTCTGCTAAAGGAGTTCATTTCTAAAGCCAGTAAATGTGGAGCCTTTAAGAACTGAAGCCCGAGGCCACTGGGGTGTGTGTGCGTGCGCCGGGCACTGTTGGTGTCCAGCTTGTGCTCTGCGGGTGATGTGATTCTGCAGGTAAAACCATCAGGACGTTCTTTTCACATCTGAGACGAGGTTCTCCGTAGGAACACGTGGAGGACGTGTGGCTCTTCCTGAGCCTGTTTTAAACTACTCGTTTCCCGATATGTGTATTTTATATGTGACCTTTCTTCTGTTTGGGCTGGAACTTTGTGAAAGGCTGGAAGTTGAGCTGCTTTTGTTTTTAATTAGAGGAACTTCTGAACTTGGGAAGGAAGTTGGTGACAACTGTCCTGGGTCACATAATACAACTGCTGACTGCCAGGAGTGGGGATAGTTTGTGAATTGTGACACCAACACATAGAGGCCCACCAGGAATTAAGGTTGCGGCCCTCAGGCTGGGGAAGTGCTGCTGTTAGTCAGCCTGTGCCTGGCTGAGAGAGGCAGGACTGTGTGAGAGGCCTTTGTGGGTGTGCTTTTGCAGTTGATAAGCTGTTTTACCTTTAAGGTGTATCAAAGAAATACTCCATTTAACACGAGTTAAATCTATTGAAATGATAAAGATTTATGGTTATCCAGGATCTTTTAAGATTTGAGCACCTAAAGAGTAGTAACGTAGAACTGTCCATGAAAAGTTGGTAGGAAAACTTTGTTTTGATAAAGGTGAATGTTTTATAAATTAGAATCTCCACTACTTCACTGGTATTTTGTTTCATTAAGGTTGAGTTTGAGAAATGAAGTTACCCCTCACCTTTTCCACTAAAAATGCTAATTCATAAGAGAAAAACAATGATACAGGTAAACAGTATGCTTTTACCTTCCTACTATGGCTGCTAAATCAGCAGATCTGCTACATTATGACTCAAAGTGGTTCTTAAAACCAAATTCTTATAGGACTTAATGGAATTGCTTTATCCATTTTATCTGGGCAAAATTCCATCACAGATTTGGTTATTTAAACCACCACCACCAACCATCTTGGGATTTCCCTGTTCTTATTAGGTATACTACTTAGCAGAATTTAACCTTGAAAGAGGTCCCCAAATCATGGTTTTCCTGAAAACGTCCTATTTAAAAGGCAGTTGTTTTTTGGTCTGGTTATGAAATGTGGCTCTGGGGTGTAAGAGTTCACCTTTGAATTTTATCACATGTCCATGGAGCTTGCTTTTAAGAACAAAGCTCTCTGGCCCACAAATTCCTCTCCATCTGTGTGAACTCCCTTAGTGTTTTGTTTCCTGCTTAGACAGGCTCCTTCTGAACTTAGAGCCTAAATCTGTTTTCAGAGCCATATTCACAAGAGAGAAAAGATAGGCTGCAGCTCTTCTTTTAGCAGTGTTCTTAAGTGGTATATATTAGGGTGGGTGGGGAGTGAGGCTTCAATTATTGATTGGCAAAATAAGTACAAACCTTAGAAGTGCCATCCCCCCTTTCTTGATGTACCAGAAGCAACTGAAGCCCAGTGAATTAGAATTAGTTCTGTACCATGAGACAATTTTTCTTGCTAGGTTAATAGATGCACATTAATTTAGCTCTAATGGGTAGTATTTCTAACAATCACTGTTCTATAGGCTTATGATCTGAACAAAACAAGAAATTCAGTATGTTTACTATTGCTCTTACTTGAAAAAAAATTTCTTCAAAAAGCACAAATTAAAGTAGTAGTAGATCCTTATCCATAGTTTATGCATTCAACAAATATTAACTGAGTTCCTAATATAGGCGAAGAACCACTTCTCATGTTAGATTATGGTGTAATTTGTATGAGTGTGGATGGTAGTGAAGAGAATGGAAAGTCCTTCAAAAAGTACTTGAGTAATTTTTAAAAATATACTTATTTTTCTACTTGGTTTTATTGTTAATCATAGTAGGAGATGGAAACTATCCTTTTTTTCATTTGATGTAATAATGAAAAGTTATTCATGTTTCTTAAAATAGCCCTAAGTGTACTCTAGAACTTCTTACTGGAACAATGTTTGATATTCTAGTATATAGGCTGTATTTATGTAATATTTAGAGTGATGTATTAATAAAGTAATCCTGTAAGATAGGCATGTAGAGTTGTTTTTCGCCACTTAGAAGTCAGTAGTATGCAGCCTTAAAAAAGGAAGGACATTTTGATACATGGTGCAACATGGAATAACTTGATGGACATCAGGCTAAGTGAAATGAGTCAGTCACAAAAGGACAATCCTGTGTGATTCTACTCACCTAAGGTTCCTACTCTGTATAGTCAAGTTCATAGAGACAGA
Source organism: Glis glis (assembly GCA_004027185.1). Taxonomy (NCBI): domain Eukaryota; kingdom Metazoa; phylum Chordata; class Mammalia; order Rodentia; family Gliridae; genus Glis; species Glis glis. The sequence continues at coordinate 10,201 of PVJS01016001.1, forward strand.
AAGTGGAAGGGTGGTTGCCAAGGGCAGCAGGAGGAGAGCGAGTAATTTAATGAGTACAGTTTCAAATGGTTGAGATGATAAATTTTATGTTACATATATTTTACCACAACTTTAAAAAAATCAGCAAGATTCTTAGCTGGTATAAGGCTAAAAATAGGTACCACTGTGAGCATGTCAGTTGCTTCTCAGCTTCTCTCTCTCTCTCTCTCTCTCTCTCTCTCACACACACACACACACACACACACACACACAGACACGTGAATTTTACTTCTGTTGAAAGATAGTACAATTGAACTGTCATAGCAGAAAAATGTATGAGTCCTTTGGGGGGTACTTATAAATGAAAGAAATAGTCCCTATCTTTAAGAAGCATATAAGTTATCAGGAGAGGGGAAGGCAGGGTTACAAATTAATGACAATATTCATGAACATGTTTTTCATAGTGAGAGAACCAAATGAAGTTAGCATACAGGCAGCCATTCTGAAGAGGGCTGTGCGGTATGGGGGAAACAAAGTGTGCTTTCGTCTCATCTTCAAGAGAGTGGGTAAGTGGCATGAGCACAGGTTTAGAGGTGGGGGCTAATGAGCCTTGTAGAACTTAGGCGAGTATGTTAGGTTAGAATGGAGAAAATAAGCCAGGGGTTATGAGAAAAAAACGTCAGGCAGGGGAGTGTGTGCACATGTGTAGTCTGTAGTGTTTACTTCCCACAGTGCCAGGCGTTGCGGCCTGGGTTTCACATTATTTAGTGGTCACATTTTGTTCCACAATAGTAGGCAGGCAGAAGTAGGCTCAGATCCTTTCAATAATTTAAGTTTTTCAGTAATGACAGTGGAAGTACAAACCCAGTTCTGTTTTAAGCAGTTTGCCTACTTTATGACCTCCAAACACAAGATGCTCCACTGTTACAAAATACCTGTGAATGACAGATCAAATTTGAAAGTAAAATGGAAGACAAGCTTTTGTGTGTGTATTTGGTACTGGGGATTGAACCCAGGAGCATTCTCCCTCTGAGCTACACCCCCAGCCCTATTTTTTAAATTTGGAAACAGGGCCTCACTAAGTTGCTGAGGCTGGCTTCAAACCTGTGATCCTCCTGTCTTAGCCTCCCAAGTACTGGGATTACAGGTGTGTGCCACCATCTCTGGCTGAGACAAAGCTTTGTAAATAAAAGACCATGATCTCAAAATCATTAGATAAGCTTTGCTCTAAGTTGTCATAGTGTGATAGGAAGCAGATATTAGTCATCATCTAGCCCAGGGGCAATCTTTGGTCAGCTGGTCTCAGGTGGAATCTTGGCTTCTGTAGTCTTAAAAGTGCCCTGGCTAATTCTGATGTGTGGCCAGACTTGAAAACCACCGATTTAGATTTTGTCCTTCAGGTAAAGATAGACTAGGGCTGCCATTACAACAGGAATGGAGTATCTTTTTCCATTTATGCCACAGTCTTCCTTCAACAGATTTTTTTTTTTTTTTGCAGTACCGGGGATTGAACCCAGGGGCTTTCTACCTTTGAGCTACACCCCCGGCCCTATTTTTTATACTGTTATTTTGAAACCGGGTCTCACGAAGTTGCAGAGGGTCTCACTAAGTAGCTGAGGCTGGCCGCAAACCCAGATCCTCTGGTCTCTGCCTCCCAAGTACTGGGATTACAAGCGTGCGCCACCACGCCCGGCCAACAGATATTTTTTGAGTACTTATTATGTGCCAGCTACCATGCTGGGGACTCAGATCAGACAAACCCATTTTGACATGTAGCATTACTGTGAATCAGAGGACTGTGGTAAAAATTAGAACAGTGGCCAGGTGTGGAGGCACACACCTGTAATCCCAGCTCAGGATAATGAGGCAGGAAGATTACAAGTTCAAGACAAGCCTGGGTAACTTAGTGAGACGCTGTCTCAAAAAGGGTTGGGGATATAGCTTAGAGGTAAAGTACTTGGCTAGCATGTGGGAGGTCCTGTGTCTGATCCCCAGTACTGCAAAAAAAAAAAAATGCGAGTGCGAAGTTGTCAGTGGTGGTATGGGCATGAAAATTTGAACTGTGTATCAGTTTGAGAAAATGTTTAACTATTTTTCATTCTTGCATGTTCCCACTGACATTCAAAGATTCCACTTTTAAATTTTGGTGTTTAGCCGGGCATGGTGGTGCATGCTTGTAATCCCAGTACTTGGGAGGCTGAGACTGGAGGATCTGGGTTCGTGGCCAGCCTTAGCTACTTCGTGAAGCCCTCTGCAACTTAGCGAGACCCTGTTTCAAAATAAAGAATAAAAATAGGGCTGGGGGTGTAGCCCGGAGGTAGAATGCCCCTGGGTTTAATCCCCAGTACCATGCAAAAAAAAAAAATTTTGGTGTTTGTTTTGAAAATGATGGTTGTTGATGTAATAATTGGCTGACATTTTTAAGCAGTAGACTCTGTGACATGAAGACAGGTAAATTTGGTACAAGTAAAGTAGTACATTCAAGTTTATTATATCTGAGGGCCATTATGGGCTGGAACTAGTCTCAAAAGTTAGGAACCTCTTAGGTGCTTAACAAACACTTATTGAGCATGCTAAGTATTTGGGATGTGATAGTGAGCAAAACATGGTTGTAAGCAAAAAACCAGGGTAACAGCAAACCACAGAACAGGGCGTTTCTGCTGGCAGAGAGCTTGTGCTGTGATGAGATCTAGCCGGTTACAGAGAAGTGATATGAAGGAAAAGTACCTCACATGGAATAAGTGGGAAATTATGAGACCCAACAGGAAGGAGCAGGTGGAGGAAAGAGAAAGAGACCCTGGGAGGGGAGCACCTGGTGTGTTACTGGAATCAACTTAGATCGCTGTGTGTGTTTGGGGTTGGGGGGGATTGTGTACCAGCAGGAAGCCACCCACAAGACTTTAAGTGCTTTGGATAGGAGAGATGGCTGGCATGATCCAATTTACTAGAGCAGACCTGAGAAACATTTTATTAGAAAGGAAGAAATAGAAGTGAGATGATAATATAGGGAGGTCAGAAATACTGAGTCAGGCATGAAATGTCACTCAGCAAGAACATGTAAGAGCTGGTGGGGACCACAGGTCAAGGCCCAGAGGGCTCAGCCTGGAGGCGTGTGGCTCACAGGTGGTCGGTCTCCGCTTTAGGGGCCGCTTGCCGTTTCACCTGGCCCCTGGCTCGCGACGTGGCGATCCTTAGGAAGACAAGGAGGATATTGAAGTAGAAGTTGACTTGAGGTCTCTGTTTTCTTGAAAAGAGCACAAGGTCTGTTTTAAGTCCTGAAGTAGCTCAATCTCTTCCTTTAGCTGCTGCTGCCTTTCTTCAGATTCATGAATTTTGTTCTCTATTGCTTTGAAAAGAATAAAGTACTTCAGATTATTCAGTGGTTTTTGTTAGAAATAGTATACTGTTTCTAGCTTCTTTTACTTGCAAGTACATAGTCCACAATGCTTGTGCCTCAAATAGAAAGACTAGAGTCTTATGAGCAGGAACTGATTCATTTATACCCGTTTCCTCTTTCTCCTGATTCAGGGTGGGATTCTAGCATTTATCCCACATACAGCTGGTAAGTCTTTTAAGATTTTGGATGCATTTATAGCAGAACAAGTCCTCTTTTCTTTGAGAACTTGAACACAGTGGCTGTATAACCATGCTATATATACATATATGTCCATTTGTTGAGAGCTGATAATTGGAGAGAGAATGTGGCTAGAATATCAAAGATAAAGGCAAATCTTTTCTGAAAAATGCATTCAATTTTTTTTTTTTTTTTTGCGGTACCAGGGATTGAACCCAGGGGCATTCTACCTCAGTGCTACGCCCCCGGCCCTATTTTTTATACTTTATTTTGAAACCGGGTCTCACGAAGTTGCGGAGGGCCTCACTAAGGAGAGAGAGATGGGGAGAGAGAGAGAGAGAGAGAGAGCGAGCGAGCTGAGGGTGGCCACGAACCCGGATCCTCCGGTCTCCACCTCCCAAAGTACTGGGATTACAAGCGTGCGCTACCATGCCTGGCTTCAATTTTTAATTTTACATAAAGGCTTTTGTTTAACTTGCAAATATAAGGCTTTTACTGTGGAAACTTAGCAAGAAGATACTTTAGAATACATGTATAATCTTCAGAATAACCACACACCTGCACTTAACTGTAAACAGAGTAAGTGAAGCGAGAGTGTCAACAGTGGTGTCAGAAGCTGAGCCTTTTAAGCTGGCTTTCATGTAGCTCCAAGTGTCTCCTGGTGCCCTGCCCCCCAAGCACTACACTATCCCATCCTGGGAGATGTGTTCCAAACGTGTAACTTTCATATGAAAGAATAATACAGATGAAAGTCTTCTATAAAATAAAGTTTTTTAGAGTTTAAAGGCTGCTTTGAGAGAAAAAATAGGGGTAGGTACTCCTATTAGCAGACATCCTTAAGAGCGTTAAAAGATACACTATTTTTTCCTTGCTGACTATAAATGTAGTGATATACAACTTACTCACTTTGGTTCTGTTACACATTTCTGTTTGAATTGTGTTATATTGAGGCAGAGATATGAACTTTTTTTTTCCTACAGGGAAAACCTATTACCTTAATACGGTTTGCTGACAGGTAAGTACAGAGATGGAAAAGAATAGCGCACAGGGCACTGTACTGTGCAATGTCAAGGGGAGCTCTCAACGCCGAATTCTGTGGGAATCTGGTGCCCCACTCCCACGCAGGAGGTGGGGCACACACCCTGCCCAGCTGTGTGTGGCAGCCTTGATATTACAGGTCAGGTCAGAACCAGTGAGTGGAAGTTTAGCCTGACTTGATGTATTGAATGCTGAAAGTAATACTCAACACATGGTTAATATAATACAGAAGGGTTGTCTCTTTTCTCCCAACCCACCCAGCTGAGTTCTTCCTATATAAAAATGTCTTGGTTGTTCTTGCTCATTCATTTCTAATGAACTTTAGAAGTGGTCACAATGCCCCCATAACAGATTAGATCTGGAGATTAATGTTGGGACAATTGAAACTTTTACATTTCTTACAATGTGAGGGGAAGGCAAGCTGTGGAAAGTTCCCTCCAATTTTGGAATCAGTTTTTTGTTTCTACTTGAAATTTGGAAAATACTGCATTAAACGAATACACAACAGAAATCACTATCACCCGACCGTCTACCACCACCTGACCGTCCTGTGTGCATGTGTGTTTACATTTTTCTTTGTCCAGTACTGGTTGTAGTGGCTTTTTTCATTTAATAAAACATCATTCTTCTAAAACATGATTTTTACCACCTATATAGCATCATACTATTTCAATCTATAAATGTTCCTAAACTATAAGCTGTTTGGCTATTTTAAAACTGACATACCTGCTTGAAAACTTGCAAGTGTGTCTTCAAACAATCTACAGTCAAAAAGTGAAGTCCCAATTTCTTCATAGTCTGGAGGGAGAACAACATTTTCAGTATTTTATTTTAAATAATTTATATAGGCAGTAACACCTCAGAAAATAACCCGAAACAGGAGGCATAAGCAGAGCAGCCATAGGGAGCCTGGGAGGATCAGAACCTGGGGCGGGGGCAGCTCTATGTGTTTGAACAAGCCCTCCACTCAAGTTTGAGAAGTGCTTGGGCTATAAAAAATAAAAATCAAACGAATGAAGCTTTGGAAATGTTTGTTCTTAATTTTACTTATTGGGTTTGTCCTGTGGAATATAGATTCTTTTAAAAAATGGGTGTTGTTAGGCTGGCCTTGAGCCTGTGAGTCTCCTGTCTCAGCCTCCAAAGTACTGAGATTACAGGTGTGTGCCATGTCTGGCTGTCCTGTAGAATATAATCTTTCAGATAAGTATATATTTTACATGGTTGCCAACAATACAGACTATCAAGTTTTCCCTTGTAATGACATAATGTTTGTAAACTCATACTACAGGTCCTAACAAGGCTAAATAGCAACATACTTGCATATTATAAGTGGAACTTCAGCTTCCCAAAGAGTTCTTTATGAAAAAAATTCTAATAAGAAAGTTCATATTTAAACCAAACACTGGTCAAAACATTAACATTCTTTCGATACATTAAACTTGAGTTAACATTACTAAAAAAGGACATATGGTTTATTAAGAAGCAATCTGAAGCTGGGTGTGGTGGCACAAGCCTATATTCCCAGTACTTGGGAGGCCAAGACAGGAGGATCGCAGGTTTGAGGACAGCCTCAGCAAGCAGTGAGACTCAGCAACCTAGCAATACCCTGTTTCCAAAAAAATAAATAGGGCTGGGGGTGTAGCTTGGAGGTAGAATGCCCCCAGGTTCAATCCCAATACCACACACACATAAAAAACAATTTGAGTCACATCAACCCTGTAATCTACAGGGTATCAGGCCTAAGCAACAATGCAGTGGGGTGCAGCCTGCACTGGCCCGGCTCTACGCGGCCCACTCACTGTGCACCTCTGGGGAACACGTCACAGTTTGGGGCACTTGTGACTGCTGAGTTTGTGAATTATCTAAATCCTGTTGATTTGTAATAGATAGTAGACCTGGTACAATGATTGTTATAAGAGTGAAAAAAAAGATAAAATAGCAAAGAAAGAGAATGTATCTTATTTTTCCTTTAGACTTTTTTTTGGTCTGTTTTATAACTAGGTGTGTGAGAAGTCTCCATACTTAGAAATGAAGGCTTTCAGCACCTGATTCTGAAATAGTATCATCCATGAGTCTTTCTTGAATCAAATGAAGTTTGTCTAATATTTCTTCAAATAAGTCATTAAGAAGTCCCGCTTCCTTACATTTCTTAAGAAAAGGAATTTTCACAACTGCATCTAAAAATAAGGAAGAAAATTTTAGAAGGAAATAGTCTGTCCTGGGACAGCTAATCATCTTACTTTGTAGTTACTTCTTTAGACTTTGCCTAGTGGTGGACAAGTTGGTAGAGTAACTCAACACCGCTGCCTTTCCTTTGGTTGTAATTTCATCATATCTCATCTTTTCAATCTGAAACACTGAATGAAATGTTATAAAAAGCAAAATAGTTTCTCTGCTTACAATAACTATAAATTAAGTGGATTATCTAAAATTTAGCTTCAAACCCTTGAGATGATAGCCCATTGTTTTTCCTGTCACAGTTACTATGAGTCATTATGGAACACATAATTCCATAACAGAAAGCTGTAACTGTCATGGTGTTGGGGGTGGCACATCACTGGAGCTCAGGCAAGTCTAGCTTCTTAAGAAGTCTGTCTTAAACGGCATGGTGGCGCATGTTTGTAATCCCAGTACTTGGGAGGCTGAGACAGGAGAATCTGTGTTCGCGGCCAGCCTCAGCTACTTAGACCCTCCGCAACTTAGTGAGACCCTGTTTCAAAATTTTAAAAAAATAGGGCTGGGGGTGTAGCTTGGAGGTAGAATGCCCCTGGGTTCAATCCCCAGTACCAAAAAAAAAAAAGTCTGTCTGAATACTGAGAGGCAATGGACCATTCCAATCCAAGTTATTTTGATATTGTGGGGTTCTAATGGGGTGGATAGTTATGACAAAGATTTATACTCATTGATTACTAGAAGTCTACAAGAATGAAGACTGAAGTGGGACACCAACTTTGAAATACATGGGTCAACATTTTAATGAGTACTGGAGATCATATTTGTTAGAGCTGTAACGAGAGCAAACCTGTGTGGCTGCTGTGCTCTTCCTTCAGTTGTCTTACGAATCTCTTGAATGCCATTGTCTCAGAAGGCTAGGAGAGAAAAATCAAGATTGCCTCACATCGACTTTACTGTTGGCATTTAATACTGAATAAAACCAATCTTTGCTGTGTACAATTAAATGGCAAGCCTATGGGGAAAACCATGCCTCATATTCATACATAGATGCTTTATATAACAAAACATCAGGTGTTTGAGAAATCTCTCTTGCTTGTTCTTAAGACCAGGTCTTGCTATTTATTGAACCCAGGGGTGTTCTACCTCTGAGCTACATCCCCAGCCCTTTTGATCTTTTGTTTTGAAACAGGGTCTCGATAGGTTGCTGGAAGTCTCACTGAGATGCTGGGGCTGTCCTGGAACCTGTGATCCTCCTGTCTCAGCCTCCCAAGTACTGGGATTACAGGCATGCACCACCACACCCGACTATGGTCTTGCTATTTTATGTTGCCCAGGCTGGACTCAAAACTCCAGGGCTTAAGTGATTCTCCTACCTCAGTCTCCAGAGTAGCCAAGATTACAGGCATAAGCCACTGGGGTCTGGCTTGAGAAACATCTCGAATAAATATCAAGGGGTGGAGTTTGCTCGCTCATAGTAATTTAGCTTATCTGAGATGATGTTTTTAATCCCCTAAATATTTCACATACTTTAGAGACAATAATCCAGAAAATTATGAGAGTTGCAAATGAGGTCAGGTGAGTGACGGAGCTGGGAAACCCTTGGCTGGGGAAGGACGCTCAGCGGCCCGTAAGCCAGACGCTCTCACTAGCTTGGTGCTAGGGATGCTTCGCAGGACTGTGGGAGTGATGGCATTTCCCGCTTCTCCTTACCACTCATCTCATTAGAATGCTATCCATTCCAACGATTTGCTAAGTACATTTCACCTGAGACTCAGAATGGCTTAAGGACACTGTATGAAGCAATTTAAAGCTATAAGAGAATTAAGTAGAATTACCGATGCATGAATGCCTGTTGAGAGACGTTTCTTCCCTCTTTTTCTTTTCACTCTCGAAAAACGAGCTACAAATATAAATCACTCAAAAGTCAGAATACATAAAGAAAAAGAATGTTTGACTACATAACATATAAAATTCTTACATGTAGCTGGGCGTGATGGCGCATGCTTGTAATCCCAGTACTTGGGAGGCTGAGATCGGAGGATCCAGGTTCACAGCCAGCCTCAGCTACTTAGGCCCTGTTTCAAAATAATCAAAAATAGGGCTGGGGGTGTAGCTCAGAGGTAGAATGCCCCTGGGTTCAATCCCCAGTACCACAAAAAAATAAAATTCTTATATGCCAAAAGTTTTTACAAAGTCAAAAGACATGGCTAAAAAGACAAGTGAGAGCTGGGCGCGGTGGCACATGCCGGTAATCACAGTACTTGGGAGGCTGAGATGGGAGGAACGCAGGCTCGAGACCAGCCTCAGAAACCTAGTAAGACTCTCAGCAATCTAGTGAGACCTGTTTCAAAACAAAAAATAAAAAGGGCTAGAGGTTTAGCTCAGAGGAAAAATGCCCCTGGGTTAAATCCCCAGGACCACACACACACACACAAAGATGAACATGATAGTGGGTTAATTTTTAAAATATAAAAAATCTTATATGTCAATATGAAAAATAGAGTAGAAAAATGGTAAATGGGGAACTCTCCAGGGAGAGGGTTCACTGAATAGAAAAATGAAGAAATTGGATTATAGGAAAACAAATATAATTGGTGACAAGATATGGCCATGCAATCAATTTCACTCATAATTTTTCACATAATAGACTGATAAAGATGTTTGACATATAATGCTGGCAGAGATCTGGTAACTGCACTGCTGATGCAGCCTCTCTGGAAGATAATTAGCCAAAAGTTCTCCAGTTTCATTGCTTATATTCTTTGACCCAGCAATTTTACTAAACAACATAGTTATATAAAGGCACAAAGATGTGTGGAGAACAAAGTAAACCACAGTATTAAATGCAGTAGAAAACTGAAAATCTAAATGTCAGTCAAGCAGAGAACAGTTCAACTGTGTTATAGCTACACTATGGAATATTATACAGCCCTTTTTTTGTGTGTGGTACTGGGATTGAACCCAGGGACATTTTACCTCTGAGCTATACCCCAGCCCCATTTTTTATTTTGAAACAGGGTCTCACTAAGTTGCGGAGGGCCTCACTAAGTAGCTGAGGCTGGCCGCGAACCCAGATCCTCCAGTCTCAGCCTCACAAGTACTGGGATTACAAGCGTGCGCCACCACGCCCGGCTTATTATGCAGCCTTTTTTTTTGCAGTACCGGGGATTGAATGCAGGGGCGGTCTACCTCCGCGCTACACCCCAGCCCTATTTTTTATACTTTATTTTGAAACCGGGTCTCACGAAGTTGCGGAGGGCTTCACTAAGTAGAGAGAGAGAAACAGGGATTGAGAGAAAGCTGAGGCTGGCCGCGAACCCGGATCCTCCGGTCTCCGCCTCCCAAAGTACTGGGATTACAAGCGTGCACCACCACGCCCGGCTTATTATGCAGCCTTTTAAAAATGAGGTACATTAAGCCGACCGTGGTGGCGCAGGCTTGTAATCTCAGTACTTGGGAGGCTGAGACAGGAGGATCACAGGTTCACCGCCAGCCTCAATAACTTTGTGAAGATCCCAAGTTCAAGGACAGCCTCAGCAACTCAGTGACACCCTGCTTCAAAATAAGAATAAAAAGGGCTGGGGGTATAGCTCCGAGGTAGAGTGCCCCTGGGTTCAATCCCCATACCACACACACATACACACACAAAAATAGGGGGTAATGACTGAAAACTAAGGGTAGAGAGATGTTCAATGGATGCTACTATCACCATAAAATGCAGTTGGGATGACACAGAACTAAGTCTTTCCCAAAGAGATCCTGACTCCAGTTTGCAGTGAGCCTTCTGTATTTAGTGTTCTGGAAGTACACAGGCCACTCGAGAATGAATATACATCCTATAACTCCAAATCAGCCATCATCTACTCTACCTTAATTAAGCTGAAATGCTAACCATGTATTCATTCTTAGGAAATTTTCATTCATGGAGTATGTGGCACTTTATTAATTTTATCCATTAAAAACTCTAATATTCCTATAGAAGAGAAGCAGGCACAAAAGTTAAAAGCTTTTTTTTTTTTTGGTATTGAGGATTGAACCAAGGGACATTCTACCTCCAAGCCCTTTTATTTTGAAACAGGGTCTCACTAAGTTGCTGAGGCTGGCCTCAAATCTGTGACCCTCTGGTCTCAGCCTCCCAAGTACTGGGATTACAGGTGTGTGCCACCACGCCCAGCAAGTTAAAGCTTTTTATAATGTCTTATTTGCTCTTATTGGTATGGTAAGAATGGAAGACACCAAATGGCAGGATAGAATAAGTCTAATTCACCAAAAATAAAAACTAGTCAATTATATCACATAATACACAAGGAATTGACTCAAAAATTTGTATTTTAAGGCCAGGCGTGGTGGCGCACACTTGTAATCCCAGTACTTGGGAGGTGGAGACCGGAGGATCTGGTTCGTGGCCAGCCTCAGCTACTTAGTGAGGCCCTCTGCAACTTCGTGAGACTTGGTTTCAAAATAAAGTATAAAAAATAGGGCCGGGGGTGTAGCTTGGAGGTAAAACGCCCCTGGGTTTAATCCCCGGTACCTCAAAAAAAATTGTATTTTAATTCAACGAGGCTAGTAAATCAGACTATCCCATATTTTACCTAAGTGTTTAGCTTTCTTTAAACCTGCGATACAAAATTTTAGAAACTTACCATGTTGAGTGTTGGCTTGTGATTCGGGAGCATGTTGGCGGCACAGCACCCTGAAAGTACACAATTTTGAAGAATCGTTATATATTTTAACAAACAGCGTTCAAATATTACATCTATTTTCTTATGATTTAAAAAGGTACTTACCTATTTTTCATAATGGCTACACTTTAAATATTTATTTTGAAAGAAAAATGCTTTTTAAACCTGTGTAAAATACTGACCCATATCAGTGTGGATGAGGCTACGAGATGTCGTCTATGCCTCTGTGTCTGAGAATCATCAGCATGTTCTCTGAGTGCGGATAAATATTTTAAACAGTACTAGTTCATATACAGTGGCTAGGGGTATTTGACTACACAAAGATAACTGAAGATCAAACATCTTTTTTTAGGTACCGGGAATTGAACCCAGGGGCATTCTACCTCCGAGCTACACCCCCAGCCCTATTTTTTATTCTTGATTTTGAAACAGGGTCTCACTAAGTTGCGGAGGGTCTTACTAAGTAGCTGAGGCTGGCTGTGAACCCGGATCCTCTGATCTCAGCCTCCCAAGTACAAGCGTGCACCACCACATCTGGCAGATCAGCCATGCAGACTTCCGTCAGACTACACAAAATTCTGATTTTCAACAATATATAGTGAAAGTGTGCATTAATTTGGGGAAAAAAAACAGTTTTCAAAGTCAATGGGTATTTCCATCAGATCTTAAATCTGACCTACAAAGAGCCTAGAATTGGATCAATGTCCTCCTGGCCAGAAAAGCAGCACAGCAGGCTAGCTGAACTGAAGTGTGTGAATGTTAAGGAACTGTGCAGACCCATTTTCTTTCAGCCTTCTGTCTCAGCCCGGCTTCATCTGCCTTTACCTTTTGGGGCGGAGACCAGACAGAATGCAGCCACCTCTCACCTAGGGGAGTATGCATCCGGCTTCCTCGTCTTAAACCAACACCCACCTCCCTGCAGCCTTGCCACCAATTCCCCAAATTAATCTAGACCCCCGTAAGGTTCTGGTATCTCTGAGTGCTTTTATTTGCCAAGTACGTAAGTTTTTTTCAAACATAAAAAAAGTGTAGAGAATATTAGGATGAGCCCTCCATGTCCCTACCCATCCCTCAGTCAACAATTAACTCAAGGCCAAGCTCCTTTAATGTAAATACCTTCCCACTCAGGTCCCTGTGTGTTTCTGTTCAAACTGGCCTTTCTGGGCCTTCCCCCCAGGTGATAACTTCTCTGAGATTCAGTCTGTATCTCAATCTTCTCTTGTATGATAAGCACCTCAATGTTTAAATTCAAGTAAAAAATGCTCAAAAGTTCACCTGTAACTTGATAAAACAATGAAAAAATTTTTCATTGACTTAATTCATTAGTTCTAATGATCAGTATATATTTTTTCAAACTTTAAGATATAGCAGGGACTCTACTCCATTTTGTTTGATCTTGTGTTTAAGGTCACTGTAAAAGTCATATAAAATAAGCCTTTGCAAAGGTAAATCATAAAAGTGAAACTCTGAGAATATAACAACCCATGAGTTTCTAAGCAAATTGAATATAAAAAGTATAGTAAGTACAAAATTAACATATTTACACATTCCTTTCTAATGTCTCAAGCAACAAAATACTTAAGGAACTTACTCAAGGTCAGACATACAGTTACTTTGCAAACTTCTTTCAGTGGCAGGCCTGCCCACACTGTTTTCCAATTTATGGCCCGGAACTCTGAAGATGAGCTGGCTGGTGGTAGGGAAGAGCAAAAAACTCGGGGCGCCTGGCACCCAGCTCTGCCTCTCACCAATTGTGTGACCTGAGCAAAGTTCCTAGTAGCTCAGGGTCTCAGTCCTTTATCTGTAATGGGATAATAGCATCTACCTCCCTGTACTATTATAAGAACTGAAACCGAGTTAACATTTGTAAAGCACTTAGAATATGCATGGAATATAAAGTGGTTGTTAAATAAGTTAATAAAATAGCCTGGATCTGTGCCTAGATAGGGAAAAATTTAGCCTCTGAATAGAATTTCAAAAGACATCATTTTAAGAACAAGAATCTTATAAAAATAATACTTTAAAAAATGCTTTCCTAACACCAATCCCATTACTCAGAACACTGAGAAAAGTAGCTTTTTATCAGTATGATGGCAGAAATTACACTTATTCCACACACAGCCTGTGGCTGTAGAAGTAAAGATCTCTTCCTGTTTGCAGAAGAGAACAGGTTTGAACTGGACCCTGTCTCCTGTATCCCTTTAGATCACTCCTGCCATTTATGACAAGTGGTACCAGGAAGGATAAGAGGGAAGGAAATTCTAAAAAGTAAAATAGAACCTAGTATTGCTTTCTTCCTGTGATATTCAGAGAAGGTGTTGTAAAGTTGGGTTCCCAATTGGGTATCCCCCAACCTGTATTTTCAATTGAAAATCATTTATATAAACATAGCTTTAAAAGTCTTCTTGTCTTAATCTAACCATTCCTTACCCCAACCCCCCAAATATAGTTTTAAAACTGTTTTATTAAATACTTATAAATTCCATGAGCTCCATCGGCTTGTGGAAAAGCGTGGTCCTGCTTGGCACAGAAAAAGTGGTAATTCTTGGCACAGGATTTTAAATCGCATCCCACGGTGGCTCCTCTTTTACCACAAAATGTGCATTTCTACAGAAGAATAGATTTTAGTGAGTAAGCACCTGTTTTTTTCATAATCCTTGTTAAAACTGAAAGATATCATTAAATTTTATTTAAGCCAGCAGCCCTACATTTTTTTGTTTTTTGTTGGTCCTGAGGATTAAACCCAGTGGCATTCTACCTTCAAGCTACACCCCCAGTCCTTCTTATTCTGAAACAGGGTCTTGCTAGGTTGCTGAGAGACTCACTAGGTTGCTGAGGCTGGTCTTGAATTTGCGGTCCTCCTGTCTCAGCCTCTCAAGTACTTCTCCCTCTTAGATTCCTCCTTGGGGTAATAACGACTGTCCTGTACAGTTGCTATTGAGGATAATGTGATATGAAGTAAGGGGAGCCTCTTTGGAATCTATGTAATACAGCCAAAAAAGAAAAAAGAAAAAACCAATCAAGTAATTACAGTTTCTTCTTAGTTCAAGTTATTTGGTTCCTTGCTTCTATTTTTCCAGCTAGTATTATATATATGAAGGTGATGTACAGATATATATGAAGGTGATGTACAGATAGTTAGGCAGGGTGTGGCCACAGGAACCTAACTGGCTTAGGGATCCAGCCATGACTAAGGCTGACTGCCATCCCACTCTGGCTGAATGACTGGAGGTACAAGGCCATCTTGCAAAATAGATTGCTCACAATATCCCAAGGTTATCAAAGACATAAACAATTAAAATGAAAATGTAGATGAGAAATAAAATTAAAAGGTGGAATTCCAAACCAGACCATATTAAGAATAATAATTTAGGCTGGGTGTGGTGGCACACGCTTGTAATCCCAGTACTTGGGAGGCGGAGACCAGAGGATCCGGGTTCGCGGCCAGCCTCAGCTACTTAGTGAGGCTCTCCGCAACTTTGTGAGATCCGGTTTCAAAATAAAGTATAAAAAATAGGGCCGGGGGTGTAGCTCAGAGGTAAAACGCCCCTGGGTCTGATCCCCGGTACCGCAAAAAAAAGAATAATTTTGGGGGACCAACTGGCTATTTGGTCCCCAAACATCCCTACTTCACAATACACTCCCAGATACATTTTAAATGGATTAAAGCTATAATTACATAAAGCAAAACAAAAGACCTTGTTAAAATTAGGAAATATTGGAGAAAGAAAAAAGCATGGTATTGAGGCAAAGGAAGGCAGGAAACCCAGAAGTCACAAAGGAAAAGAGATCCGATTATATAAAACAATCTAAATTTCCATTTTTATGGTGACAGATTCATTTGAAAAATTTAGAAGTCAAGGAAAAGATGGAAAGAAAAACGTAGCATATCAGATAAAGGGTTAAGATAACTCAAAAAATGGTAACAGGCAAATCACAGAAGAAATACAAATAGGTAAGAAACATTCATTCTCTTAAGTGTATAGCATTTATTTAGTATACAGTAGCTATGATGTGGCAGACACTATTCAAGGATAAGGACAGATAGTAGTAGACAAAGCAGAGAAGGCACCTTCCTGCATAAAGTACATTCTAGTGGGGAGGAGGCACAATGGTCAAATAAACTTAAAAACATGGCAAGCCGGGCGTGGTGGCGCACGCTTGTAATCCCAGTACTTGGGAGGCTGAGACAGGAGGATCGCAGGTTCGCGGCCAGCCTCAGCTACTTAGTGAGGACCTCTGCAACTTAGTGAGACCCTGTTTGAAAAATAAAGAATAAAAAAAATAGGGCTGGGATGTAGCTCAGAGGTAGAATACCCCTGGGTTCAATCCCTAGTACTGTCAAAAAAAAAAAAACAAAACATGGCAGGCTGGGGTATAGCTCAGTGGTAGAATGCTTGTGTATCATTCAAAAGGCTCTGGATTAGATCCCTGGCACTGCAAACAAACAAAATCCAAACAATAATAAAAAACATCTCACTATAGCGATTTATGCATTGTATAGCATTAAAATAAGGTGAAGCGGCAAGTGTCATTGGGTCCCTACTTCAGATTGGGTGGTCAGTAAAGTATCCCCTCTAAGGAGGTAACAGAAAAGCAGAAGTTTGAATAATAAGATCTCTTTCATGCAAACAAGCAGGGAGAAAGTCTTACCAGAGGCCCTTAAGTCTTTGTGGCAAGAAAGAGGCTCCTTCTTGGCAAGAGGAACCGGATGGCCTTTTGTTCTTGGAGCAGCAAGTGGGCAGGGGGAGTCTCAGGCAGGGTCAGGTAGGGATTATAAGCCAGAGTAAGGAGAAGGGATTATCTTCGGACTGCTGTGTGGAGAATGAGCCCAGCAGGGATGGAACTGGGTAGCATGGCAGGAAAGAATCAGGGAATCAACAATCTTAAAGAGCCAGCAAGAGAGAGACATCAGTGACTTCACTCCAGAGGAAAGTGGTGGAGGACGCAGGATATGTCCAGGAGGTATTGCTAATGGGCTTGATGTTGGGCTGGGATGCTGATGAGGAAAATATAATCCTTGGACTTCTCTGGGCATAGATGAATCATGGTGCTATTTACTGGGGTGAAGAGGTTTGGATGGAGCATGTGTTGGGGGGATGGATTTGTGTTATCAGCCAGCTCAATATGACATGCTTTATGTTTCCACGGAGATGTGTCAGGTTGGTAGTCTGAATCTAGGGAGGGGGCCCTGGCACATGAATGGTATTTAAGCCATGGGAACTAGATGAGGCCACCTAGGAAGGATGTTCACATCAGGAAGGAGCCCAGGACACAGCCTTGGGGCACTACAAATCTCAGAGGTTGAGTAGAGAAGAGAAAGTAGCCAGGGAACTTGGGAAGAACTAGCCAGAAAGGTAGGAGACACATTGGGTGTGTATCCAGAAAGGCAAACGAAGGTACTTCAAGAAGCAGGGTGTGGACAACCGGGTGATGAATACATCTGAGAGGTTAAATAATGACAGTCACCAACTTAGGAGGTTGGGGTGGGGAGAGGCTTTATTTATTTAAGTTTGTGGTACTGGGGATTGAACCCAGGGGTGTTCTACCACTGAGCTAAACACCCCAGCTTCTTATTTTTTTAAATTTTGAAACAGGGTCTCACTACGTTGCCTAGTCTGGCCTCGAACCTGCGATCCTCCTGTCTCAGCCTCCCAAGTACTGGGATTATAGGTGTGTGTCACTGCTATGGGAGGGGTTTTAAAGAGAAATGAGGGCCCTTCTGAGGTTTGTGGGCATGAATCTAAGGTCAGCCAGCATGTTCGTGGGTTTTTCTCCATATGTTTAAATGCCTGTGCTACTCAGTGAATGCAGACAACAGCCAGCCAGGTTCACACAGGGTTGGGGCCTTGCCAGGTGGGTGAGGAGGTGGTGCGTGTAGGTGGGAGAGGGCAAGGGAGAGGGGGGCCGGCCAGGGTATCTGGAAGAGGGCCACAGGAGAGGTGGACATGGCGACAAGGGGGCACACACTGCAAAGGAACTGGTGAAGAACTGTGGGAGCTGGGTGAGCTGGGAGGATGGCAGATACCTGAAGAGAAATAATGTTCAACCTCTCCAGGGATCAGGGCGATGCAAGGTAAAAGTCTTCTATCAGGCTTGCAAAAATTAACAAGAGTAGTGACACTCATTTTTGTCAAGGGCTGGGAAAAGTGCTCATTCCTTCACTATGCACAGAGGCATAAATTGGTACTTTTCCTAGGTGACATTTTGTCAGCCCAGTTCATCATTTTTAAAAGAAATTCTCTTTGACTCAGCAATCCCACTTCTAGGTGTCTATACTACAGAAATGCTCAAACAAGTACACAAGGATATATGTACAAAGATGTTTGTCACAGATTACTTGTCATAGTGAAAACCCAGAGTAGATAATTTAATAACAAGATAATGATTTCACAAATCATGGAATACAAAAGTCCAGGAATTCAGTAAAAACAATACCATGGAGTCACGTGCTTAAAGTTTTACAAATTTGTCCTGCTCTTTTTGCCTTCCACTTTGATGCACCGTTCCCTCTCTCTGGAATTCCTTGCCCATCGTCCTATCACCCCCGCCACACACTGGGAAGGGGTCCAGAGCCCAGCTGTGGGGAGGGCGTGTGAGGGTGGTGCTGACCCTGTCGCTGTATCAGCACAAATTATGCCAGTGTCCAGTCTTCTATAAACATCCAGGTCAGGATCCATGCACTTTGTTTTTATACCTTGCATCAGGATCGACTACAGTACTGTGTACTGAAAACGCATAATTTGTGGAATTCCATCGAACCGTTCCTTTTCACTCTAGACTTTCCATTTCTTCTATTTACAAAATGGGCATCATTAGAGCTCTAGCTGGGAGATCACACCTACTACAGGATGCTGCTGGTGCTGACACCTGGCAAAGACCCAGTAAATGTTTGTCCCTGGCCATTAACCTTACTGTGGCCATGGTCAGGATGTGAGGCATACCTGCTTGCTAAGCTGCGAGTGGCCTTTTACAAAGAAAGTCTGTGGATCCCAGGACCCAGTAGCATAACTCCTCAGCATCCTTCCTTCCCAGATAGCCCCCTTAGGATGTCAGCCTCAGGGGTAGATTCTGGTCAGTTATGGCCACCCCAGGTACTGGTGCAGAAAGTAGGGTTGTATCCAAATTAGACTTTAGGAAGGCCCCTTATTCCGTGTGTGGTGATGACTTTTCTCTTTTGCTGGGTATGAACAGGAAAGCCTGGTGCTGCAGTTGCTGCCTGCAGCCACCCTATGGGGAGGGGTGTAGTTGATGTTGGGGATGGAGAGCAGGGGAGAATCTGGGCCTCTGATGACATCATTGCACCGTTGAGGCTGGTGTTTCCTCTGCCCGAGTGATAAAACCAAGCATCCTCTTTGTTAAAGCCAGGCTGAGTTGGAGTTCCTTCCACTTTCAGCCAAAAGCATTCTAACTCCTATCTACTTTACTAATGAAGCCTGTGGTCATTTATTTTAAAATATTAAACTTCTTTCCACCCTCCAAGATGCTTCTCTATGCCTGGTATATCAAGAAATTGATTTTTTTTTTTGTTTTTTCACACGCACTCCCCGAGAGTACAGTCATGCTGTATGAACAATAAAATCATTTCTACTTACCAACTTTCTTCCTCTCTGGATTTCTTTCTTTACTGATTCCACATCAAAATTTCTATCATGATTAAGTGGATCATGATCCTCACATTCCACAAGTGCTGAAGAATACAGCTGCAGATTGGGGAAAAAAACCCAGAGTATACATAAACTAATACTGAAAGTTACAAGTCAGAAAATGGTACAAAAAATACTCACCAGGAGCATGAGTAGACCACAAGCTACCCCACTTCTTTGGGTGTGAACCCGATCCCCAGGCATGTTTTAGACTCTGTAACTTTGACCCCTACTGGCTAACTGGACCTGGGTGGACCCTGATGCCAACCTGGGCCACTCTGATTCCCTATCCAGCAATAGCTGAAGCTATGCGGTCAGAGCAATCCAGTCTGCAAAGAAAAGCAAGAACAAGGGCTAGAGAGAGGATTCCTGATGGCTTTCAACTTCCTGTTTCTTAGACCCACTTGTATCTTTGCCTTCAGGAGTCACTAAGTGCCCTGCAATCTTAGTACAAAACCCCTTCTATGTTTAAGCTGGCTGAAGTTTCTGTGTGCCACTTGAAACCAGAAGAACCCAATCTATCTTCTCAATCGAAGATTAATATAACACATATACTGTGATAATAAAGGGCATGAAAACCATAAGAGAAAATTTTTGCTACACTGGCATAGGCAAAGATTTTATAAAAAGAAGAAATCAGCCGGCATGGTGGCACACGCTTGTAATCCCAGTACTTGGGAGGCTGAGATAGGAAGATCACAGGTTTATAGCCAGTCTCAGCTACTTAGTGAGGCCCTCCCCAACTTAGTGAGACTCTGTTTCAAAGTAAAGAATAAAAAATAGGACTGGGGGTGTAGCTCAGAGGTAGAATGCCCCTGGGTTCAATCCCCAGTACTGCAAAAAAAAAAAGAGCAGAAATCATAAAGACAGTTAATAAATTGAACTTTATCAAAATTTAAAATTTTTGCTCTTTGAAAGACATTGCGAAGAAAACAAAAAGGCATGCCAGAGACTGGGAGAAAATATTTACAATACATTTATCTGACAAAGGGATTAGCATCCAGTATACAGGAAAAACTTACAACTCAACAGCAAGGCAGGCTAAAAATGGGCCAGGGTGGGGTTGAGCTCCCAGGTAGAGCATTAGCCTCACATGTGAGGCCCTGGCTTCTGGCTTCCAGCTCTAGCCCCACCGAAAAAAAGAGGGAGGGGGAGCCAAAAAATTTGAACAGATACTTCATAAAAGATTTATGAATAATAAATAATAAGCACAAGATGCTCAATATTATTTAGCCCTCAGACAAATTAAAACTATAATGAGATACCAATATGCGCCCAATTGGCTATATTTAGAAAAAGTGAATGCTGTGTTGCTGGGCTCTCCACCCAGTGCCATGAAAGGGCCTGGGGGACTAGCAGAAGCCTGTTCTAGAGTACCGGGCCTCTTCCACGTGGCAGTGACTCAGCATATCAATGGCAAAGATGGCGCTGGCGGACCCCTCAGAGGGAGGTCCCGCGGATAGCCCCACCTAACCTCAGGAGGGCTATGATAGGCAGTTACCTCCTTCCGTGCTCACGGACAACAGTGCCTCCACCTATGATAGGTTACAGGAGGGCGTAATGACCCGACCCTCGCGTGCCATTGGGTCACACCCTACTGCTTGGGAGTTTCCTTTATGGCCTCTACTTTAAAAGGGCGATTGGCTTTCTAATAAACGAGATCTTGCTCAACTGTCTCCCAGCCCGTGGTATGTTTATTCGGGCCGTGTCGGCGTTTACTTCCCTGTCAGTTCATGCCACTCCCGGGCTGGACCCGAGACTGTGTTGATAACGTAAAGCAAATGAAACACACATTATGGGTAGAAGTGTAAAATGATAACTTTTTTGTTGTTATCAACTCAGTGCCGTATGCATGCTAGGAAAGTACTCTACCACTGAGCTATATCCCTAGCCCTCAACTTTTTCTTTTTTGTGAGATGGATTCTCACTATGCTGTCTAGGCTGGTCTTGAACTCCTGGTTCAAGCGATCCTCCTGCCTCAGCCTCAGGAGCAGTTGGGACTACAGGCACATGCCATTATCCTACAGGCACAGTCCTTCATGGATTAGTTCCAGGATCTCCTTTGAATACCCAACTCCTCCAGTGCTGAAGTCCCTTGTATAAAGTGATGTGGTATTTGCATATAATCTACATATATCCTTTCATATACTTTAAATAATCTCTAGATTAATTATAACACCTCATACAATATAATGGCTATGTAAATAGTTGGTACACTATATTTTTTTGTTGTTGTTTTTGTTTTTGTGGTACCAGGGATTGAACCCAGGGGCATTCTACCTCTTAGCTATACCCCAGCCCTATTTTTTATCCTTTATTTTGAAACAGGGTCTCACTAAGTTGCAGAGGGCCTCACTAAGTAGCTGAGGCTGGCCACGAACCCGGATCCTCTGGTCTCAGCCTCCCAAGTACTGGGATTACAAGCGTGCGCCACCACGCCCGGTCACTGTATTATTTTTTGAGATGGGATTTCACTATGTTGCCCAGCCTGATCTTGAACTCCCAGGCTCAAGTGATCATCTTCCCTAGTAGCTGGGATTAGAGGTGTGCATCACCATAACCAGCTTCAAAAATTATTGAACAACTTTAAAACTCATAAAAAAGACCTACAGCCAGGCACACCAGTAATCCCAGCAACTCTGGAAGCTGATACAGGAGGACTGCCAAATTCAAGTCTAGCCTGGGCAATTTAGCGAGAGCCTGTCTCAAAATAAAAAATAAAAAGGCCTGGGGATCTAGCTCTGTGGTACAGCATCCCTGGGTTCCATCTCCAGTACCACAAAAACAAAAACAAAAAAAAAAACCAGAAGTGTGAATAATTGGAGAGACAGGCCCCAATAATGAGTAGAAAAATTCATATGCTATGAAGTTATTTAACTTTTCCCAAACTTATCTACATAAATTAAATGTAATTCTTTTTTTTTTTTTTGCAGTACTGGGGATTGAACCCAGGGGCATTCTAACTCCGAGCTACACCCCCATCCCTATTTGTTATTCTCTATTTTGAAACAGGGTCTTGCTAAGTTGTGGAGGGCCTCACTAAGTAGCTGAGGCTGGTCGCAAACCCGCGATCCTCCAGTCTCAGCCTCCCAAGTACTGGGATTACAAGCGTGCACCACTATGCCCGGCTAATTAAATGTAATTCTAATAAAAATTCCAATAGGAGTCTTTGTGAAATCTGAAATTTTGTTTTTTATCTTCAAAGAGCCAGGGCCAGCCTTCCTTCCTCCCTCTCTCCCTTCCTTCCACTGGGGATTGAACCCAGGGACTTGTGCATGATAGGCAAGTGCTCTACCTCTAACTTAAGGGGAAAAAGTGCTCTACCAGTATCTTATGGGGAAAAAGAATTCTGACAGAAACACCATAAGTAAAATTAAAAGCCAACATGTATAATAAAACATTAGGATCTATATTTTTCTTTTTTTTTTGTGGTACTAGGGATTGAGCCCAGAGGCATTCTACCTCTCAGCTACACACCCAGCTTTGTGTGTGTGTGTGTGTGTGTGTGTCTGTGTCTGTGTGTGTGTGTGTGTGTATTGAACTCAGGGACATTCTACCTCTCAGCTACACACCCAGCTTTTTGTGTGTGTGTGTGTATGTGTGTGTGTTAGTTACTGGGGATTGAACTCAAGGACATTCTACCTCTCAGCTACACCCCCAGCTCTTTTTATGTTTTGTTTTGAAACAGGATTGAGAATCTCACTCCACTGATGAGGCTGTCCTAGAACCTGTGATCCTCCTGTCTCAGCTTCCCAAGTATTGAGATTACGGGTGTGTGCCACCACACCCAGAAGGATCTATTTTATATAAATACATATAAGCCAAAACAAATGTCTTGGCTGGGATTTATCTGGTGGTGGCCTGGGCTGGTAGGGTGTGGCTGGAGAAGGTGGGTCCCTGGGGCCGTGGCCTTGGGGATTGTATGTTTTTTCCTCCCCTCGCTCTCGCTTGCTTCTGGCCTCCATGATGTGAGGAGCAAAGCCCTGTGCTCTCCCTCTCTGTTTCCCATGGCCCTCAGATCCGCGGTCCCTGGCTTCACATGGACTGAGCCCAAAAACTCTGAGCTAATAAATCTTCCTTCCTCTAAGTTACGTGGTCAGTTCTTTAGATTATAGCTGTGAAAATGCTGATGAATACAATATCATAGACTGGAGAAATTCTCACATGTAGAAGGAGACTGGACAAAAATGTTTACAACTTGTTAGTCATAGAAATAAAACTGAGAAAACCTAAATGCCCATTCACAGGAGAAAAGCTGAATGATGATATAGTCATGAGATGGAATATATATTTAAAATGATAGACTTAGAGTTACGTTTATCATCACAGATAAATCTCAACAATCTGTAGAGTTTGACAGAAATTATATCTGGGTGGAAGGTCTACAGGTGTCTGTTATTTCTGAAATACTTTATTAAAATATCTTTGAAGGAGCTTCTTTACCATAATTTTTTCTCATTGTGTGTCTGACCAATTATAAATAAAAGTAATCCTAAAGTAGTGAGATCTGAAATAGTTTAAAGTTAGAAAACTATGCACCCCAATCCCCACTTAAAAGTCCAAGTAAGCCAGGCGTGGTGGCGCACGCTTGTAATCCCAGTACTTGGGAGGCTGATACCAGAGGATCTGGGTTCGTGGCCAGCCTCAGCTAATTAGTGAGGCCCTCTGCAACTTCGTGAGACCCGGTTTCAAAGTAAAGGATAAAAAATAGGGCTGGGGGTGTAGCTCTGAGGTAGAACGCCCCTGGGTTCAATCCCCGGTACCGTGCAAAAAAAAAAAAAATGTCCAAGTAAAGGCCAACTCCTTATTCCTTTATCCAAAGAACCGTTTATCTATTCTGACATGTTCCACCCTAGAAATCCTCATGTCGTTTAAAGTAAGTTTTCAAGTAACTTACCAAACAATTTTCATGAGCAGCTATATTCTCTGATTGTGCAAAGTACAGGACACTGTACTCGAGATCTTTGGGGCAGAGAGCACATGTCCTTTTTTCCATCTTTTCTGCAACCTGAAAGACACCTATAAGTAACATCCCTGGTGAGAAATGAAAAAGTAAAATTTCACATTCTTGTTAACTCTTCCTCCAGTCTTAAAAATAGAAGGCAGGCCAGGCGTGGTGGCGCACACTTGTAATCCCAGTACTTGGGAGGCTGAGACAGGAGGATCCGGGTTCACGGCCAGCCTCAGCTAAGTAGTGAGGCCCTCTGCAACTTAGTGAGACCCTGTTTCAAAATAAAGAATAAAAAAATAGGGCTGGGGGTGTAGCTTGGAGGTAGAATGCCCCTGGGTGCAATGAAACCAATCCCAGTACTTGGGAGACTGAGACAGGAGGATCGCAGGTTCGAGACCAGCCTTAGCAACTTAGTGAGACTGTCAGCAACTTAGCAAGACCCTGTTTCAAAAACAAAAAATAAAAAAGGACTGGGAGTGTAGCTCGGAGGTTCAATCCCCAGTACCTCCCTGCAAAAAAAAAAAAAAAAAAAAGGCAAAAATGAGGGATGAGGATTTATCCAATGCAGCAATGTTCAGAGGTGGAGCTTTTAGGAAGTGATTGGATCATGAGGGCTCAATGTATCAGTCCACTGATGGGTTCATAACTGAATAATATTTGGGAGGTGGTGGACACAGTAGTAGGTGAGGCCCCATTGGAGGAAGTAGGTCACGGGGTGGGGTGGGGCATGTCATGGATAGGTAGATCCTATCCCTGGCCCCTTCCTGGAGTTCTCGCTCTGCTTCCTGGCTGCCAGGAGGTGAGCAGCTTTCCTCCATCAGGCCCTCACTGCCATGATGTTTCCACCTCTCCTCAGGTCTAAAAGCAATGGCGCCAGCCAGCCATGGACTGAAACCTCTGGAACCATGAGCCCAAATACACCTTTCCTCCTAGGCGCTTCTTCACAGTGACAGAAAGCTAACACCCTGACAGGATATGCACCTGCCCTTGTATAAGAGCTAGACATTTTTGCTCAGGCCATCTTTCCTGTGCACAGCTGGAGGGGCTGATACCTGTGTACGGCCACTGGTGCTTGCTCTGGGGACTCTGTGCCCTGTCTGAGCTGCACTCCCAAGTTCTTTGGCTCCTAGGATCTCGGCATCTAGGAATACAGCAGTGACACACGGCTGTGACTGACCAGGAGTTTGTCTCTAGTGCTGATGGACAGAAACTTAAGGTAGGACCCACAGGCTCTCCCTAGTGGCCTTTTCCAGCTAAAATACCCCCATATCACAATGTCCTAAATGACCTTAGCTCTTCTAGCTTGTTTATTCTTCTAGACTAGAAGAGGCATGTCACTCTCTGTAGCTGAGGGAGTCACACTGCTGGCTTTTACATAGGAAGGCATTCTTCACTATCTGAAATCTTAGTATACATTATCTGAAACCTTTGGACCAAATACATTTGGACAACTTTGTATCTTTTGCCATCTGAACTCAGGATCTGTATAGATTCAGATAGGAGCTGGGCGTGGTGGTGCATGCCTGTAATCCCAATACTTGGGAGGCTGAGAGAGGAGGATCACAGATTCAGACCAACCTCAGAAATATAGCAAGACTCTCAGCAGTGAGACCCTGTTTTAAAAACAAAAACAAACAAAAAAATTAAAAAAGGGCTAGGGAGGTAGAATGCCCCTGGGTTCCATCCCCAGTAACACACACACACACACACACACACACACACACACGAGATTCAGATAGGAGGGACACCTGTAGGTATGGCATGGGGGCTGGGGTGTTCTAGGGAAAAGCCCATTGGTCTCTATCAGTAAGTAGCTGAGGCCAAGATCAATGAAGACCAGCAGAGCCTCCTTAGGGTCCTTCTAGTGGGCTTAGCAAACCTATGGACTCACAAAGACTGACCCAACACGATTATAAGATTTTAGAGTTCTTAAACCTGAAATTGGTGGCCAAGAAAGGTTCTACGGAATGAAGCTGCAGAAATATTACAAGCCTGGAAAAGGAGGATGACTAACTCAAACAACACAGCAATTCTCCACTTTCTGGCAATCTCTAGGCCCACCTCTACCTGGGAATGGATTGCTAAGGCTCCGGCCTCTACAGGCAGAGCTTCCCCAATGATCCTCTATATGGAGATGGTCTTAAAGCCCACCAAGGGCAGTCCACCAGGGGACAGAATCCGAAATAGTCAGGAAAGCCGGGCGTGGTGGAGCACGCTTGTAATTCCAGTACTTGGGAGGCGGAGACCGGAGGATCCGGGTTCGCAGCCAGCCTCAGCTACTTAGTGAGGCCCTCCGCAACTTCGTGAGACCTGGTTTCAAAATAAAGTATAAAAAATAGGACTGGGGGTGTAGCTCAGAGGTAAAATGCCCCTGGGTTCAATCCCTGGTACCGCAAATAAATAAATAAATAAATAAATAAAAAATAAATAAATAAAATAGTCAGGAAGGTGGCCCAGGGATATATTCTGTCACTTAAGAATGAGTAAGCCAGGCGTGGTGGTGCACACTTGTAATCCCAGTACTTGGGAGGCTGAGACAGGAGGATGCTCCACAACTTAGTGAGACCCTGTTTCAAAATAAAAAATAAAATAGGGCTGGGAGTGTAGCACAGAGTTAGAATGCCCAGTACCACCATTCAATACCCAGTACCACCCAAAAAAGGGAAAAAAAGTGAGTGAAACTGATAGAATGAGATTCACTAATCCTATAACTTCATTTACAACCCCCTTCCAGTAGGGTATGGTTATATTGTCAAAATTCTGGGCCCTTTCTGAAAAATGCTACAGCACCCTTGCTGGGGCGAGTGAGGTTGCTGCGCTCCCGGTTTAAGGCGCAGTGGTTGTGTGAATGGAATGGGGAAGGCTGGTGCCTGAACAGGCTGCAGTGTGGGGAGGTAAGAGTTCTCTTGGACATACTCAGAGGTCATTCCGGACATGGAAGAAATCAGGATGAAACCTCATCTCTGATTTCTCATCCTGCAGTCCAGAATTAGTTGAATGAAATAATCAATTGGGTGGCTAGTGGCTGCCAGTTGTTTTGTGGCTGGGTGCCCTTATTCATGTGATCCTGTCTGCCTGAACCAGCCTTTCAACCGGTTTACCTATAGCTGACTGTTGCCCTTTCAAACTAAGATCCTGCATCCTCTCCTCCAAAAAGCTTTCTTGAACGCCGGGGAAGTCAGGGGCCCCTCGTTTGTGCCTCTGTGGCACAGACCACTTCATACTAGAGTTGCTGTCAGATCCTCTGCGCAGGGCCCGCCTAACTCATCTCGGTATCCCGGCCCTGAGCCTGACCGGGGTGTCAGTGTAGGACGAGCGCAGGAGGACTGGCACCACCTGCCGGATTGGGGGCGATGGCTTCTAGCGGCATCCTCCGGCTGCTCCCAGAGACCCAGGGGCCAGGTCTCTTCCTGGGGGGACTGCGCGGCCCGCCGCAGGGCAGCTCGGCGCGGTGGGTGGAGCCGCGCCCGGCGTTTCCAAAGCCCAAGCCGGGCGCCTGCAGTTGCCACGGGCAGAGCAGCGGCCCGGCGGGCGCGCTGGCGGGAGAGCGAGCTGGGTCCTGTGGAAGCGCCCGCGGCCCCGCTTCTCCCGCGACCCTCGGTGCTGGCGGAGAGCAGCCGGCCCGGCCCGCCCGCGCGCCCTTCCTTCCTTCCTCTCTCTCGGCCGCCCGCGCGGACTCACTCACTCGTGGGCAGCGGCAGCGCGGGCCGCGGGTCGGGGTCGGGGTCGGGGTCGGCGGCGCGGGCGCGGGGCAGGGCTCACTCACCGGTGGGCAGCGGCAGCGCGGGCCGCGGGTCGGGGTCGGGGTCGGGGTCGGCGGCGCGGGC
>PVJS01016002.1:0-18785 GCA_004027185.1 Glis glis
CTTGGGAGGCTGAGACCAGAGGATCTGGGTTCGCGGCCAGCCTCAGCTACTTAGTGAGGCCCTCAGCAACTTTGTGAGACCCTGTTTCAAAATAAAGAATAAAAAATAGGGCTGGGGGTGTAGCTCGGAGGTAGAATGCCCCTGGGTTCAATCCCCAGTACCGCCAAAAACCAAACCAAAACAACAACAACAAAAAACAGGGTCTCACTAAATTGCGGAGGGCCTCACAAGTTGCTGAGGCTGGCCTTGAACCTATGATCTTCCTATCTCAGCCTCCCAAGTACTGGAATTACAAGGGTGTGCCACCACGCCCGGCCAAATAATTTTTTAAAAAAATATCTATTACCCAGTCTCTGGTATTTTGCTACAAGCAGCGCAAAGTTGATTTAAGACAGACACCATCAGCAAATATCAGGGTAGCTGGGCAGTAGTGATGGATTCAAACAGAGAGGATGGTTGGATCCAGGGGAAGTATGACCAGGTGCTTGAAGCCCTGGGAACAGATGTAGACAAGGGAAGCAGACGCTGGTGTGTGTGTGTGTGTGTGTGTGTGTGTGTGTGTGTGTGTGTGTAGAATAGCAAGAGTGAACACTGAGTGCCACTCTGAGTTCTCAGTTCCAGGCACTGTGCACATATTAACACACTGAATCCTCACCAAGACCCTCCATGGCAGCTGTTATCCCCATTGAGCAGATGAGGAAACTGAGGCACAGAGACAATGAGTAAGTGGACCAAGCCTCAGTTAGTCAAGGCAGGGGGGCTGAGGCTGGGCTCCATGCCTTCACCCATCATGCCTCTGGCCCTGCCGGCAAGGCCCGGGTTAGTTCCTCAGCCTGGGTGGCTGCAGCACAAACCCACTCTCTGGAGGCTGCAGGCCTGAGGTCCGGGTGTCACAGGGCTGGTTTCCCGAGGCCTCGCTCCTTGCCTTGCAGGTGGCCACCTTCTTGCTGTGTCCTGACATGGTCTTTCCTCTGTGCAAACCTGGTGTCCTCTGTGTGTCTTTTTATGACACTGGTTGGTTGGGTTGGATTGGGGCCTCCTTTTGACTTAATTACCCTTTTGAAGATACCATCTCCAAATGCCGTCAGTTTCTTAGGTGCCTGGGCCGAGGCTTCGGCATGGGATGCTGGGAGCCACGTTCAGGCCGTAGCCCATGGGAGCACAGTTGAGGAGGCTCTGGCTGCATTTTGGGAGGATCACTTTGGCCACTGTGTGTAGGACGGATAGAGCTGTGGTCTTCCAGGATGGCTGCACACTGGAGTCACCCAAAGAGCTCGTCCTTTTCTTTTTCTTTTTTTTTTGGTGGGGGGTACTAGGGGTTGAACCCAGAGGCATTCTACCTCCGAGCTACACCCCTAGCCCTTTTTTAAATTTTGAAACAGCCCTTTTATTTTATTTTGACTCACTAAGTTGCTGAGGGTCTTGCTAAATTGAGGAGGCTGCCCTTGAACATGCAATCCCTTGAACAGCCTCCTAAGTACTGGGAATTGCAGGTGGTGTGAGTGAGCCACCATGTGTGTGTGTGAGTGTGTGTGTGTGTGTGTGTGCACGCGCATGCTAGGAATTGAATCCAGGGCTGCTCTACCACTGAACTAAGCCCCAGCCCTTTTTATTTTTTGAGACAGGGATCACTAAATTACTGAGGCTGGTCTTGATCCTCCTGCCTCAGCCTCCCAAGTACTGGTATTACAAATATGCACCACCATGCAGTTTACTCAAAGATCTTTTGTTTGTTTGTTTGTTTGGTACTGGGGATTGAACCCAGAGGCATTCTACCTCAAGTTTCACCCCGAACCCTATTTTATTTTTTATTTTGAAACAGGGTCTCACTAAGTTGCTGAGGACCTGGCTAAGTTGCTGAGGCCGGCCTTGAACCTGAGATCCTCCTTGTCTCAGCCTCCCAAGTACTGCGTGACATGTTCACGCCACCATGCCCGGCTGCAAAGAGCTTTTAAAAATCTCAGTGTCCCTGCTGTACCCAAGACCGATGAATTCTGACTTGCCAAAATGAGACCCAGTGTCTGTCATTTATGAAGCTCCCGGGTTGTTCAAACGTGAGCTGAGCGAGGACCACTCACTGGAGGAGAGAGGGCCTGCACACCAAGGTACCTGACAGGGAGAGGGAGCAGTTTGGAAACCAGACCTGTCCAGGCACGTGCAGCGTGAGGGCTGCTCAGTCGAATCCAGCCCGACAGTTCACTGGAGTGATTGTCCAAGGGGGCTTGATGGCTGTGACCCTGGGACGCTGTCCCTCCACGGCCATCCACAACCTGGAGCCCAAAGAGTCCCTGACGCTCTGCTCCCGGGCCCCTGTGGCTGCACGTGAGGCCACACTGCCACAGCTGTCCCCCAGCTCCAGGACAATGGCTTCAAAGGTCCCTCCACTCAGCGCCCTCAGTGTATGGGTGGGACAGGGGAGTGCAGAGATGGATGCTGACTTCCTCTATCAGGAATAGAACCTTTGCTTGCAAGGGCTCAGGAAATGGAGGCTCAAGGAAAGCTCCAGTTTTTCAAAGGGTGGGCCTGAGGGGGCGCACACCTCCCTTCTCAGGAGCTTCCTGCAAGGACTGATGGAGAGGACACGCCTGCCCTTGGAGCTCAGGGTGCTGGGGGCTGGTGGCAGCCAGTGCAGGTCAAGACAGATGGGCCTTCTCCAAAACAACCCTTGGCTGAGCAGCCCGGGCCGTCCCGGGCCGTCCCAGCCCTCGGGAGGCTCTGGAGGCTGCGCAGAGAGACAGGTGTGCCTTCCATCCCAAGGCGACTTTATTCAGAAAGGCCTAAGAAAAATCTGGTCCCTGGTGTCTCCCCTCCCCACTTTTTTTGAGGTACTGGGGATTAAACCGAGGGGCACCCTACTATTGAGTATACCCCCAGACATTTTGTTTATTTATTTGTTTTAGGGACAAGGTCTTGCTATTTTTTATTTGTTTGTTTGTGGTACTGGGGATTGAACTCAGGTGCATTCTACCACTGAGATACACCCCCAGCCCTTTCTATTTTATTTTTTTGTGGTACTGGGGATTGAACCCAGGAACATTCTATCTCCGAGCTCCACCCCCAGCCCTATTTTTTTATTCTTTATTTTGAAACAGGGTCTCACTAAGTTGTGGAGGGCCTCACTAAGTAGCTGAACCCCAAACCTGGATCCTCTGGTCTCAGCCTCCCAAGTATGGGGATTACAAGCGTGCGCCACCACGCCTGGCTCTATTTTTTATTTTGAAACAGGGTCGCACTAAATTGCTGAGGATGTTGCTAAATTGCAGAGGCTGGCCTCAAACCTGCGATCCCCCTGTCTCAGCCTCCCAAGTACTGGGGTTACAGGTGTGTGCCACTGGGATTATAGGCATGTGCCACCACGTCTGGCCATTTTATTTTTAATTTTGAAAGTCTCGCCATGTTGCTCAGGCTGGCCTCAAACCTGCATTCCTCCCGCCTCAACCTCCTGAGTAGCTAGGATTATAGACACGAGCTACCACGTCCAGCTCCTAGAGTCTCTCTTAACCTTGGTAGACTGACTCACTGGAACACAAGAGACACCCTGATATCAGGACTTCCTGCTCAGTTTCAGCACCTGCATAGGCCCGCCTGGGGCCCTGTTTGGCGAAGCTTCCATTCTAGTGGGAGACAGAAAGCCAAGAAACGTGTGATCAGGTGGTATGTAGGGTGGTCACAAGAATGATGAAGAACAGTTGCTATGATGAATAAGCTCCCTTCCTGCCCCACGGGCTTTTCATGAGACTATTCTTTCAACAAAGCCCAGCACAGGCTTCGTGCTGGGCTCAGGCCATAGGTGGCGGAACGAACATTGTGACCCACAGCCTAGGTGGGGAGGAGGGCCTGAGCTGGGGAACCAGGGAAGGGCCATCCAGGACCCCTGGCCACCCGCACTTCCTGAGCAGCGTCCAGGAGGGAGGCGCCACGGGATGCACGCAGGGGAGACCTGCGCTCTGGCTCATAACCATGGGGAGGCAGTAAGTCAACTCTACAAGGAAGGGCGCCATTGCTATTGATTAGAGCTGTACCTGGAATTGGGCCCCGGGCCTCATGCATGCTAAACACCCACTTTACCACTCACCTACAGCCCCTCTATGGAGATCTTTTTTTTTTTTTTTGGCACTGGAGGTTGAACCCAGGGGCATTCTACCTCTAAGCTATACTCCCAGCCCTATTTTATCTTTTATTTTGAAACAGGGCCTCATTAAGTTGCTGAGGCTGGCCTCGAAACTATGATCCTCCTGTGTCAGCCTCCTGGGTACTGGATTACAGCTGTGGGCCACTATGCCTGGCCTCTGCAAGACCCAGAAATCTTAATGGGGTGTAACAATCTGAGAAACATGGGCCTTGCCCCCAGGAGCTCACAGCCTAATAAAGATGCCAGAGTATCTATGTATTTGTGTATCTATGGTCTGTGTATTTGTGTATCTATGTGTCTGTGCATTTGTGTATTTTGGTCTGTGTATTTGGGTATCTATACATTTGTGTACCTCTCTGTCCACTCACTGTTAGTGTGATATGGAGTCCAGGAAAGGTCTGAGTCATGGCAGTTAATGTGGCAGGGAGGGCAGGGCAGCAGAGAGCGCAGGAGAGTGAAAGCAGAGGGGGGGAGAGGCAGGGGACTGGCGAGGGCCCTTCTGGCTGGGATGTACTAGTGGCTCAAACTTGACCCAAGATACCTGGACTCTGGTGATGGGGAAGGTTCTGTGCGGGTTAAGACTGGACAGGCGGGGGGTGGGGGGTTGGGTAAAGGAAGGGTCTGTGGGCCCAAGCACCCACCTGCCACCTCCTGACTGGATGGTGGCACGCGGGAGCCCTGGGAGGAAGATGAGGCTTGGCGACATTGAGTCATATAGTCTCTAAGACTGGAAGTCTCTGCGTCCATGCTGCCGGCACCTCGCAGGCTCCTGACCCAGACCCAGGATGCTGTCGTGGGAACCAGGTGTGGGTTCCAGTCCCTGCCCAGGACTCCCGTGATGAAAACAGTCTGTTCCATATGTTCTATAAAGTGGTTTGCAAGTTGGAGGAGACGGTTTTCGGGAGGGCCACGGAAGCCTAAGACTACTGTGAACGGTCACCACAGTGACTCGAAAAGTGACAGACAGAACTAGAAAGGACACTGGGCCAGGATCCCGGAGGCCAGCCTACAACCAGCTCCACCTGGGACTTCATCTCATCAAGCATAAAGGAACGCAGGGCTAGGAAAGGCTTCCTGGAGGAGGTGATGATGGAGCTGTGCCAGAAATTTAGCACAAATAGGAACAAATAAAGACAGGAGAAGCAAGAGGGCTGGAGAAGGGGGCAAGTCAGGCAGGGTCTTGCAGACCAACTAGAAGATTTGGGTCTTTATGCTGCAAGGATTGGACCCCTTCTCAGTGATTTGAAGTAGAACTTGTGTTTTTAAAATAGCTTTCTGCTCTCGGCATGGAGAAGGGACTGGAAGGTGAGCACGGGCAGAGACCACTTAGAAGACTCATGCCTTCCTTACCGAGGGGCAGGAGCAGCTCATTGGCCCCGGGGCCTTTGCACTTGCTGCTCCTTGGGCTGAGAGCACTCCTCCCCTCCATCTCCAAAGGGAATATTCCTCTGCGGTCAGGTCTCCACACCACGTCGCCTTTTCAGAGAGACCGCCTCAGCATCTCCTCTGCTAGCGTGCTGGCCCTCGGCCACGCTCTGTCCTGTCTTTGTCCATCATGAGTCAGAATGACTGCTGATTTGTCTCGTGTCTCTTCCCGTTCTACAGGCTCCTCAAGCGCAGGTGTCGCATCTGCTGGTGTTCCACTGAGCGAGGTCAGGGCCAGGCCTCACAGGGAGCAGCAGGAGAGGGGACACGGAGGCAGGACGGCCCCTCCTGGTCTGGAGGTGGTGGGGGAGGAGGGAGAGGGCGGGGAGGCCCCTTGAGGATGGGCTGGGTGAGGGATCTTCCTGGATACCGAGTCCGGGGAGGGCCGTCACTGAGGGCTCAGACCTGCGGGGCCTTCCCACGGGCCTCAGACTCCACGGCAACGGCCCCGAGGGCAGAGGCCCTGTAGCTGTCCCTCCTCTGCTGGGGCGGACTGAGGCTTGGGCTCTGCTGGAGGCCTGGCGAACGGCAGTGTCCGTGGCCTGGGTCCTGAGCGGCGTCTCGGGTACACACAGCGGGGCGGGGGGCATTAAGCTCCCAGAGTCTTCCAGGGGGCAGCTCCTCTGGAGAGGGCGCTCTGGGGAAGCACACATCCCCATCCAAGCTGCATGATGGCTTTAAAAAAGAACACATAAAACCCCTAGTGGCTGGCCTGTCTGGGGGGCTGAATGTTCCATTCTTTGCTGGCAGAACACAAGGCCACAGAAGGCTGTGATGAGAAATAAAGGACCCAGTGACTCAACGCATTTGTGACAGGTTTATTGTGGAGCGCGGCAGGGGCCTGCCAACACAGTCCACAGACGTGACATTTAAAAGCCGTGCACATTCCACTCCCCTGCTGGCCGCCCACCGTCAGCCGTGTGAAACACAGGCGGCCTGTGGGCATCCACCGACTGCTGAGGGGGCTCCGGCCCCAGGGCAGAGCCGCACTGCGCGGCTCAGGAACGGGAGGATGCTTTCAAACGCTGCTGGCATCCGCGCAGGTGGGCCTCTTGCAGAGAGAGGGAAGGGGCCGTGATTTGTGTGCAAATCAGTGGGGCGAACTTGCAATGGGCTGTCTGCACACTCTAAGGGAAGCTGTCCAATTGTCTCTCTCTGAAATCCCTAATCTAGAAAAGCATGTTTTCTTAAAGGTCTGGAAAGGCACCGAATCCACCGGCCCTCTTTGTTGACTGCAAGCGAGCGGGAGGTCACTTGACCGGACTCCTTGAGGCTCAGGCCAGGCACAAATGCCTTTCCTTCAAGAATGATCACAGCAGAGCTGCTGTCTGCTGGGTGCTTATCTCTGCTAGGTGTCCTCATTAGCTCTCCATATGCAAATGAGGAAACTGAACCACAAAGAGCTTAAGTAATTTTCCTGAGACACCTTGCTGGTACGTGGCTGAGCTGGGATTTGAACCCACGCCCTGAATGCCATTCTAGATTGCTTCTTAGCTCCTCAAAGCACCAGGCTCCAGCCCCTCTGAGTGCCCATCTTCCTATAAGCAGTAGCCTACAGGAAAACAAAATGTTCCAAAATTCCTTTTTTTTTTTTTTTGCAGAACTGGGGATTGAACCCAGAGGCATTCTACCTCTGAGCTACACCCCCGGCCCTATTTTTTATTCTTTATTTTGAAACACGGTCTTACTAAGTTGCAGAGGACCTCACTAAGTAACTGAGGCTGGCTGCGAACCTGTGATCCTCCTGTCTCAGCCTCCCAAGTACTGGGATTACAAGTGTGTGCCACCACGCCTGGCTATAAAAATGTTCCAAAATTCTAAGAGACGGGGAGTAAAATTTTAAACTCAACTTAAGAGAAGTAGTGTGACTTTATAGGGCACCAGAGTCTCCAGGAGGTGCCAGGAATGGAAATTTCGAAGCTACAGTTGGCGCAGAGCAAGGGCGTCTTGGGCAAGCCTGTCTTTGGAGAACTTGATGCCAGGCAGGGACTAAAGGTTGAGTCTGGCCAGCGTGGAGCTTGTGCGTTGAAAACACGTGGAATCCTTGCTGACAGCTCTGAGCTCCCGCCACAATCCCAGTGGTGTGTGAACTGCACAAGGTTAGAGGGACCTGTCTCCATCTTTCCAAAGATGCAGCCACTCATTCCGTGGAGGTAGCACCTCGGAGGCTCTGGGGTAGATAAGGCTGCTCTTCTCAAATGGTACGACTAGAAAGAGGACCGGCCAGCGAGTTGGAAGAGCTGCTTTGAAGACGCCATTGTGTCTCCATCGGCCACCAGTGTCCTCACTGTGGAGTGCAGATCTAGATCTTTCCTTAAGATCTAGAGGTCATCAAATAACCTACAGGGGGCATCTCTCTCCCCATGCCCACCCCACACCCTACACCCCTAGCCCCCTTTCTAGTGGGGCCTGGAATGCAACACAGTGGTTCAGTGTCATGAGTGTGGGTGACAGGGGCGGGGAAGGGACAGCATGGGGCACGTGAGGGGAAGCCAGGAGCCTCCGGAGTGAAACCGCTTCCTCAAGGAACGCTGGCAGGTCACAAGTGCTCTCTCTCTCTTCTGAGTCAGGGCTCAGAGAACTACATCAAAAGAAGGGTATGTCTATATTTTAAAAAAATATGATAGATGAAGTCCAAGAAGGGACACTTCCTCTTTGAGGCTTGTGACATGACTTGGAAACACTGTGCCAAGCAGATGTGGAAAGAGCTGCTGTGAACCTCTGCCAGAATCTTCTAGAGTGGTACCTAGCTGCTTTCTGGCTGTGCCCTGACCTCACCGCTCAACCCATAGTCCCCAAGCTAAAGATGAAGGCATTTAAGCCCCGTAAAGTCACTGTGCCTTCCTGCCTGTGTCTATACCTCCCCCCACCCCACCCCAGACTGTTGACACCATAAAATAGTCTTGCTCCTAAGAGACAGTGCACTGAACAGGGACTTGCATGGACACAATCTATATGTATCTCATAGCTGACGCTCATTTTCCCCCAAACAGCACCATCATTCTTGTGAACTGAGTCATACAGTTTAAAAACGCCTGGGGAGCTTTCAATATAAAGAACAGAACCTTCCTGAGAGGCTATGGAACCCTTTGAAATGGATTCGCTAACTACACATCGGGAAACATTCTGAGTCTAATTTTTTCATGTGTGGTTTTCGTAAAAAAAGAGAGGGAGGGGATAAGAAAACTCTGGTTGAAGTGAAATATTCACAGGGCTATCACAACGTTTATCATGTTGTCTAACCAGACCCATAACATCAGACATCTTGTATTTCTCTATATATTTCTGGGACCAGTGACATCCAATGTAGTTTCCATTAAAACTCTTAGGTATTTTTGAAACTAAAAAATGAATAGAATTTATAATTTTGCCACATGAAAAAAATAATGCTCACTGTCTCTCAGAAATGATTTTCAATTCGCCAGGGAGCAGGGCTGATCGTGCCTATCCCCCAACTGTTAGTGGGGTGGGGTGCTTCCCCAGCTCGGTGCTAGAGTGGACGAAGGCCCCTTTCCTCAGCTTCCTCAGACCACATGAGGGAGACTCCAGGAGCTGCCCCTTCCAGGGATGTTACTGCTTCTGGGACGTGCGCATCTAAAGGGAAAGGAAACTGGGGAGACCTCTGGTTTGCTCTTGGAGGATGGTGTGGAGCGTCAAGGACCTGGATTCTGGTGTCTTCCATAGTCATCCCACTCACCTGAAAAGCTTTTTCTAGCATCTAACCTCCCATGTGGCAGGTGATGATACCCTGTCTTGGGATAAGCCATATGAAATTGTTTGGAAGAGACACTAAGAGGGGTAGAGAACTAGGGTGTGTTTGGGAATCTGTTGTAAAAATAAAAAGCGCTAACTCTATCTCAGAGCTCCTTAGGACTTTTGATTATAGATAGTACAGCCTATATATTTGGAGGACACTCTTGATTTACAACTGTTTTATATGCTTGTTAACTTGACAATTGGCTTAACAGAGGCTACAATCTGATGGCTACAACCAACACTTGTTTACAAAAGATAGGAAATTACATTCTTGGCATGAGGAAGTTTGGAAGTTAAAACTATTCGGAGTTTTTAATTTCAAAGGGGCTCTATTTCAATTCCCTTGTTTAGTTCAGCCCTAATCTTGAGGGAAATGGGGCATAGTGTCATCTGTTGCTATTTTTTTTTTTTTTGCGGTACTGGGGATTGAACCCAGGGGCGTTTTACCTCTGAGCTATACCCCCAGTCCTATTTTTTATTCTTTATTTTGAAACAGGGTCTCGCTAAGTTGCGGAGGGCCTAAGTAGCTGAGGCTGGCTGTGAATCTGGATCCTCCTGTCTCAGCCTCCCAAGTACTGGGATTACAAGCGTGCGCCACCACGTCCATCTTCTGTTGCTACTTTTATAGGTAGGAATCAGGAATGTTGTGGGCACAGTGGCACATGCCTGTAATCCCAGGGACTTGGGAAGTTGGGGCAGGAGAATTCCAAGTTCGAGGCCAGTGTGGGCAACTTAGACCCTGTCTCAAAGTAAAAAACAAAAACAAAAGGGTGGGGGATATAGCTCAGTGGTAGAGACCCTTGGGTTCAAACCTCAGTAGTCTGCAGAAAAACAAAAACAAAACCCAGTAATCTTACATGGCTAAACCCACTAAAGGGTTTTCCTAAACTACCTTTACTAAGTCTTTCTCCTGATTGATGGCATCAAATCCATTGGACAACAGATTCTGATGAATAACTCAATCGCCATTTGTGATGAGAGTCTGGAGATCTGCCTGGGTTCCCTTCCAGAAACAGAACAGACAACGTTTCCACCACACATGTAATGCTGTTAATATTTTATAACTTTACAAAGGACAAGTCCTTTTTTTTTTTTGCGGTACTGGGGATTGAACCCAGGGGCATTCTACCTCCGAGCTACACCCCCGGCCCTATTTTTTATATTTTATTTTGAAACCCGGTCTCACTAACTTGCAGAGGGCCTCACTAAGTAGCTGAGGCTGGCCGCAAACCCGGATCCTCCAGTCTCCGCCTCCCAAGTACTGGGATTACAAGCGTGTGCCACCATGCCTGGCTTACAAAGGACAAGTCCTTGCCTTAGGTCAGCTCCTCCCAATACCATGTGGGGCTGGGGCCATGGGGCAGTCCTGTCCACCAAGGCTCCCCAGCTCTCCAGCCCTGCTCTGCTGTGTGGAGGGGTGGTGGCCTTAGGAGGGTGACTCTCGAGTGCACAATGAAGGTGACTCTCGTGGACTCATCTTGTTTATGACACTGGAGCAAAACTGTATCCCGAGTTCAGTTGCGAATATATTCACACAGACCAACGTGAAATCAAAGATTTAATGATACTGTTTTAGTTTAACAAATAGCTCAAAAAAGAATCAAACAAAAACCTGACACCTTTAAACTCTGGGGCTGCAGAAGATACGGCGTATCCCTTCTCCGATTTAATTAGAAGATGCTTTCTCTCCTTTTTATTCAACTTTAGTGTAATCTGGCATCAAAGTGCAGAGAATATGGGGAATAATCAAGAAGACTTTGACATACAAAGCCAAGGTTCTGGGACACCTTCTATGCTACAGATCTGTGAGATGAACTTATTAAATGATTAAGTTTACTCAATAGTAGTTACCAGGGCAATCCCAGTAGCCACCAACAGGGCTACTATTTTGGCGGTGAAGCAACCAGGGGAGCATTAACCACAGCGGCTGGTGGGTGAGCCAAGGTTTCTCAACTGCAGCACTGGTGGCATCAGGGCCACATCACTGTCCACTGTGGGGGCTGTCCTGTGCACTGTAGGATGTTGAGCAGCACCCCTGGTCTCTACCCATAAGAAGCCAGCAGCCCCCTCTACTTGAGAACCACAGGGTCAGATGGGAACTACAATCAGGGCAAACTGAGTGAGTTATGAGAAGCCCGTGTCAGCGTCACAGACCCAGAGGGAAGCTTGGAGGTCAAATCTCCAGAGAGCGAGGTACACCGTGCATCACGGAGTATCACCCACCTTGCGATTGTACCCTTGACCAGATTCAAGACCGGAGAAGGGACACTTGCTTAAAAAGGTGCAGGGGACCCGTGGAAGAGATGGGGCCAGCTGACTTGATTGCTGTTCCACAAGAAGGTGGGCTGGCCGGGCGTGGTGGCGCACGCTTGTAATCCCAGTACTTTGGGAGGCGGAGACCGGAGGATCCGGATTCGCGGCCAGCCTCAGCTCTCTCTCTCTTTCTACTTAGTGAGACCCCACAACTTCGTGAGAACCGGTTTCAAAATAAAGTATAAAACATAGGGCCGGGGGTGTAGCGCGGAGGTAGAACGCCCCTGGGTTCAACCCCCGGTACTGCAAAAAAAAAAAAAAAAAAAAAAAGAAGGTGGGCTGGAACAGAAGGAGCAGCTCTCTCCCCCACTGGGCCCTGGCATGTCCTGACATCTTAGTCCACAACAGCCACTTCCCACTTTCCCTGTCTCCTCTTTACCCTCCGGGTCTCAGCTTTGATATCACTTCTTCCTAGAAGGGGT
Source organism: Glis glis (assembly GCA_004027185.1). NCBI lineage: Eukaryota > Metazoa > Chordata > Mammalia > Rodentia > Gliridae > Glis > Glis glis. The sequence continues at coordinate 12,049 of PVJS01016002.1, forward strand.
CTGGGCCCTTTCCCTACAGCGCCCTCCCGCCCGCCTGCTCTGGGTGGCTTGCTCAGTGGTGCCTCGCACCCAGAGTTTTCCAGCACACACCCCATATATATTTCTTATCACATACACCTCATGTATGTTTCTATGGACTTTGAGAGTTTGGTTTCCTGCTTGTTCCTCCCATTAGAATATGAACTCCATGAGGACAGGGACCCTGTCCCAACTAAGTACCATAGTCTCCCTAGAACCCGGCAGGGTACCCAACACACGATAGATGTCTCCCCCCAAATATTTGCTGAATTGATCAAAGAAATCGCCTTTCAACAAAAGGGCAGGGGAAGCCTAGTACATGAAGTTCATGAGGATGAGATCAAGCGTGTGGTCTCCACAGCAAACAGCATCATCTGTGTGTACACTGGCTGGTTTCTGGAAAGGCAGCGGGACCAGAGTGTGCCAGGCAGAAGCGGATTCCAAACAAGATGGAAAATGTGCAAGTTTCTGTTTTTACCCACATATTTTGGGTGTTCACCAGTCCCTTATTATGAAATATCTTTTGGACAAATGTTTTGTGTCCGGAGACAAATCACACACCTGCCCACGTGTTGACAACATATACCAAAAGCCCGATGAGACAGTTGACTGCGAAACTGGATGGTAGAGTTCTATGCCTGGAAAGCAGCGTTGTGAGGAGCAACTGTTTACATCCTGATGGGGGAGGGGGAGCGAGGGCCGTTCCACAAAGCCTAGTGGGAATCTGCCGAGGCCTGTGGCTCAGCGCGCACACTGTGATGGCCGTGGACAGCAGGCCAGATGCTGACATCCGGTCCATGTGGTGCCCCTCACCACGGCCAGGTTCCAACATCAAGAACACAGAGACATTTCCATCTAACTTTTATATGAAGAATTTAATTATCTATACACGTAACTAATCCAAAAGGTTGTATTACAGTTGTTAAAGCCGCAGGTTTATATATTTATATATTTTACATTCATATCCAGGAAAATACTGAAGCGCAGGTGAACGAGGAGGAGCTGCCCTCGTGCCCTGCCCCGTGAACGGAGGAGGACCTCTACACAACCGCGAGCACGGCATCTCCCAGAGACGTGAACACAGAAGGGACGACGTGGTACAGTCATCAGTGGACAGCTAGGTTGTGCTTGAGACCGCCCCCACCCCATTTTCTGTGCTGTCAGCAATGGGTGTTTTTATTAAAAGCTTCCAACTAGTATTTAAAAGACAAACATGGCTTCAGCTACAGCACAGCTAACACATAAACGGACCATGAGCTCCATTTCATACTTTTCATAATTCATAAATTTCATTAATCTGTAGAAATTCCACAGTCTAGTTAAAAAATGTAAACATTGGAAATTAATTGCAGGGAGACTTCTATACATTCTTTCTTGTCAAGAAAATTACTTGTTCAAAATATGTCATTCCATGAAAAGTAATTGGAATAAAACGTCATGTAACAGAGACTAAGAAGAGATTGTGGATACTATTGATCCTAACAACCTCCGCGGTGTTGTCTACTGATTTATGGTATGAAAACACGCAAAATTAAAAACCCCAAACAAAACACCAACTCAACCAGATAAATCTGAGACCAAACAAAACACAGGTGCTTTCTCATGTGGCTACAAGGTCACTGTGCAAAATAAAATTAATGCAATGCGATTAGAGCATCATACACGGTAATAGCGTTTGCCAAGGAAAGAACTGATTTCTTATGTACAGGACGTATTACATGCTCAACAAGGTACATCTGATACACACACAAGCACAAAACACCTCTGTTTAGTTGGGCTCATTCTACACATCTTCAAAACAGATATACTCAATTGCTCTGTACTTCTATTGGGGGGTGGGGGGAAATCCCCAAACTACACAATTTAGTTGGTAACACTGGACAAAATGAAAAAAAAAATACATCAAGTCTCAGATTTATGGACATTTGGAACAATTTTTAATAGCACATGCAGCATTCCTTGATAGTGGGTCTTTTTGCAAAACCAAAATAGCAAAGAAATAATTGACTGATTTTTATTAAAAGGCTAAAATATATATTTAAAAATAATTTTAAAACTATTGAAAGCACCTGTGCAAAGGTGGGGGAAGTCAATTCGAGTAACTAGGAAAGCCACAAAAGGACCCACTACCCTGTGTATTTTTGTAATTTTTGCTTCTATCTCTGTAAGTAATAACTCAAACATTGCGATCACATGCAACTACAGTAAAATGAGGTAAACTGCTCTGCAGTGAGTTCTTCTACTCAGAAGGCAGTAGGTGATCATGCTGGAAGTCACATGATCAAGGCTGCATCTCCCATCATCCCTCTGGGCAGTGATATGGGATAGTGGGTCTCTTTGAGGACTTTCAAGCCTGAGGGGGGGATGGACAACATATGATTCCTAGAAAAAGGAGGAAAACAACACATAAGCAAAACAAAACAATGAGCAAAATTCAAGCTAGGAAAATGAGTCAGGCATGTAAACAGCATGGTGCCAAAATGATTTAAAAAAAAAAGGAAAAAGGGGGGAGGGGAGGGAGGGGACATGCTACAGAAGGAATGAAAATTTAAAAAACAAAAACAAAACAACCCCACGAGATAAAGTCTTGCGTTACAGAAGGTCTTCAAAGAGACTGTTGCGAATGCAGCAGTGGTCTAGCTTTAAGTTCTGCAAACAAAGCTCGGCAGAATCAGAGCAATGCTGCATGTTTTACTGGCAGATACCAGAGAGGAGAGGAACAAGCCACCAGGGCACTTACATTGCTGGCTTGGGTCCATGTCTGTGGTCAGCTTCACATAGTTGGAAGGGAAGAGCCCCACTTGTCCATTGACTTCTCCTTTCCACCAGTCGGGGTCCTCCTTGTTGAGGACGTTGATGATCTGGCCTTTGTTGAAGGCCAGCTCGTCGTCGTTCTGTGCGGTGTAATCGTACATCCCGATGACCTGGCACACTGCAGGAGACAGGGCTGGGTGAGCAGCTGCACAGGCCTGGTGGCACGCACGCAACAGGCCACCTGAGGCCAGCGGACATTCTTGTGGATTATTTTTGCCCTTTCAGAAGAGAGTACAATGAGGTGGAAGTGCCCTAAGGGGCTTTTCACAGTGTGGTGGGCAGTAGGGGAAGATGAAGGATCAAAAATGTAGACAACAGCAAAATTTTCACACTAAATCCTCAGTTTTTATAACATCTTCCTCTTTTTCATGTTTACTTATCAGCGGAAAATTTACAGTGAAAATGGAGTCCTTTCATTTTGAGCATGGTGGAGGCTCCTAAGAATGCTGACTAGAAGGTTGGAAAATACCCACCCACCCACCCAGTTTCCGCCACACATGCCAAACAGCTGGAGACCCTGGGCTCCCCTATCGTTTTTTTCTTCCTTTTTGTTTTTATGATGCTGGGGATTAAACCAAGGACCTTACCCATGCTAGGCAAGCGCTCAACCACTGAGCCCTAGCTCCTTCCTTTTTTTTTTGAAGGTGGAAGGTAATTATCATCTGATCTTCAAAAACTTTAGTGGAAAGTAGAATCAGTGTTTCAAAAGATTTATCTAGCTGGGCGTGGTGGTGCATGCCTATAATCCCAGTACTTGAGAGGCTGAGACGGGAGGATCGCAGGTTTGAAGTCAGCCTCGGCAATTTAGTGAGGCTCTCAGCAACCTAGTGAGACCCTGTTTCCAAATAAGAAATAAAATTGGGCTGGGGGTGTAGCTCAGAGATAAAATGCCTCTGGGTTCAATCCCCAGTACCACACACACACACACACACACACACACACACACACACACACACAATTTTCTGCTGTATCTTTGTGCCTCAAATTTTTGTTTTGAAGAAATTTCTACATTTAAGAATAATTTTTCTTTTTCCTTTTCTCTCAAACCTACAGAAGGTTAAATTGTTCCCATTTCCTGGCATCTCTAAACTTTGGAGAAGTCTGCACTGTTAGGTCACGGTTGGTAGTTAATCTTTCATAACCATCTATGTATAGGTTCAGGGTTTTCAAACTCTCCAGCTAACTGATCACCTTAGCAAATGAATTTAGTGGGTTCCAACCAACCTGATGGGGCACTTCATTGTCAGTGAGGGGACAATGGATCCAGCTGGTATCGCACCCCTGGGTCTACACAAAGGTCTTGGCTCAAGCAAGAGGCCCGGCTGGCATCAGGATTCAGTCACAAAGTTTGCCAATCCTTTAATTTCTTGCAGAGGCTGCCAAGCTTTAATCTTATTTCACCAAGGACGTCATGCAGACATTTAACCACAAGGTAATGGAACAAAATTCCATATTTTCCACAAATGCCACCCAAGATTGGTGACTTTAAGACCTAAAACAGAAATCTGCTCCCCTACCCTCACCTCTCTCAAACATTACTGAAGCATCTAATTTAGTCCCTTAGATCAGAAAATAGCCAACCGGGTCAAGAGCAGTGCCCTGCCCTTTTTCGGTCCTCTAGGCAAGTGTGCAGAGCATCCTGCCCAGTCAGCGAGGCCCCTCTGTCCACAGTAAATGTCACAAGGGAGCTATTTCCATCTTCTGCGAACACCACACTATGACCAACAGACCCCCGTGGCCTCTAGCTCAATCTCCTGACCTATCTAGACCCCGGCCATTTATTTTTAGGAGCCCTTTCTGTTGCCTCACCCACTAGCCCATATCCCAACTTAAATAGCTGGAAGGAAATCAAGAGAAAAATCTGGCTTTAATGTCACAGTGTTCACGACTCATTCAGGAGGGAGTTCCAACAAGGGCTCTGTTGTGCCCAGCACAGTGGAGCTACTTAGATATTTGGTCCTTTTGAAAAACATATTCTGTATCACATTAGCTGGATGTTGGTTCCAGCAAGCACAAGAAGTACGTAAAGCACATGTGCAAACCAATCTAAGATACTTAATAAGAATACTGAGTTTGGAGAAACTAAGCTGACATGCAGACTATTCTCCAATAAGAGCTTGCAAACTCCTTACCTGCTGGCACTGCCGCCGACTTGGGTAGCTCTGTTGGAGTGATTTTGCTCGTTCCAGGACTTAGAAGTTTGACATAATTAGCTGGGAACCAGCCTATCTGGCGCTTTTTCCCACGTGCCTAATAAGACAATAATCATATCAAAAAATGGTAGACGTTCATCTTCTTTTGTCATCCAATTTGCTTTGTAGTAGAGCACTTATGCAAAATTTACATAAAACGGAAATACCAATGGCATTAGTAGAATCTATGAATTACTATGTCACAAAAATAAGATGTCACTAAAATTAAAATCATGGCAGCTGTTGATCAGCAAAACCTGAATGTTTTTTGCAAGGGCTAGATCATGTAGACCACAAATTCAGGATATTCTGTGGTGGGTCTAAGATAGAAAACTAGTTAGCACTTAGCTGCTTATTTCAAGTAATGTTGAGATTATGGTCAGTGCCAACATTATATATGGGTTTTAGGACTAATAATATTACTGGCCATCAACATTCACTGAGTGCTTTTTATGAGCCATGCCACGTACCTTATGTGCATTTATCCACACAGTTCCAGAAGGACAACCCTATTATTATTCCCAAGTTTGAGACGAGGAAAGTAAGCTTAGAAAAGCTACATGACAGTCACCAGGCCACAGGCTAGTGAGTGGAAAGTCAAACGTTACATGTCTGCACTTTTCTTTATGGGAAATATACACCTTTAGATGCAAGATGATGTAGATGCAGGATGCACAGAACACAAGGAGTCTCAACTTGATGCTGGTGAAAACCTGTCAGGCCCCTGTGATTGATGGCTCCAGCCACATTTCCCACTGCTGTTCCTTTCCTCTTCAATCTGATTCACCACAAGTTCCATTGATTGAGTATTTACATGCCAGGTGTTGTTGGAAAGGGTTAACACATGACATGGAAGAGCTTTGATAAAGTTGGTGAGCCAAGACTTGCAATTATGATACAATTCCAGGAAAAGTCTCTAGTTAGGGATCACTAGCAGGGCTATGACTACCCTTCTACAAACTACCAGGAAACATGTACATACATGTACACACACACACACACACGTACACATACACACACGCGCGCGCGCGCACACACACACACACACACACACACACAGCTATCTCTAGAAACAAGGCCCTGATAAAAGCAGTTGCCTGTGGGGACAGGGGTCGGAGGGATATATCTGTAACCCATTTTGTAACTTTTGAATTTTAAACCACATGAATATAATACCTATTCTCCAAACAAGGAAATAGAACTAAAAGAAACCTTACATCTGCCCTCCCACCTGTCAACTTACGAAGCAGGACACCTCCAGGTTACTTTTAGAATGCACATCAGGTTTGCCCTCCTAGTGCCCGACAGACTTCATGCTCCTGGCTCAAGGAATAAAGCCCTTAGTTTCACGATGCATCTGCTGAGGGCTGAAGCCATTTGTTTCCACATCCCCATGTGTTTATCTATCTAGTGAACTGCCATATGACTCCCAGTAACTCCTCCATGTCCCCCACTTCTGCGGTTCTACAAGGGCAGAACACAGATACCGTGTTGCTAATGTCTTCATTTGTGTATCCGCGCTGAGAGTCACCTGGTTAAAGTGCCAGAAGCTATCCTGGATGTGGGAAGCCACCCACTTTATTGTGGGTTCAATATTCTCTTTTGAACAAGGTGCTAGGAGAATGAGGATTAGAAAATATTCTGCCTTCAAGGAGCCATGTGTGGTGGTAATAAATGCACACGGAAAGCTAGGTGATAATACTAACATCAGCT